>OMKX01113748.1:0-13622 GCA_900302425.1 Brosme brosme | reverse complement strand
GCTTTTCCATTTTGCATACATTGCTCTCCGATTTTCCAAATGCTTGGAATACTTTGAAACATTGTACAGAAATTGAAAGTTGTCATCAATGGTCTCATACTTATCAATTTGAAAATGTTAAGTTAATATGGACCTGGAAAGAATTACTTGTTACGGTATTCATAGAGTAAATCAGTATGTTTGTTTGTAGAGCAATTCATTAATATTGATTATTTGTGTTATATGGGGCTGTGTTGCAGTAAAATGCAGAAATCCTGCAAATGCACATTTGGGGGTCACAATGCTTCCAAAAAGAGCAAGGCAATTATTTCTGTATGCAGTACCACGACCTATGTGCATGACATCAGAACACAGTGTACACAACACAAACGCACACAGACCTGGTGAACTGGGTGAGCTGGCGGTAGTTATCGGGCACATCGAAGGGCTTGTACATGAAGTGTCTGAGGTCCGAGACGCCCACCTGGCTCACGCTGTACGACTGGGCTTTGGCTATGAGGCTTAAAGAGCTCTGAGCCACCATGGCCTCCTCTATCCTCCGCTTGCACTCTGCGACGGCGTAGAAAGCCTCCTTATCGGTGGAGAGCAGCAGGAGGCAAACAGTGCATTCCGGAGGGTCCAGGTAGGATATGTAAGCGTAAAAGTAACAGTCGGGGTTAAAGAGAGGCAGGCAGATGGGAGTCCAGATCTCCCCAGCCTGGAAGGCAGAGGAGGCGCCGATCAGGTTGAGCAGGAGGTGGACGTCGGCGGGCTCCAGCCGGGCGTCCTCGATCACCGTCTTCTCCTGGACGATGGTGACCAGCTGGTTCTTGGCGATGAGAATGGAGAACACCAGGTTGGGGGTGATGGCCTTCTGCAGGATCTGGCTCAGCGAGTCCCTGAGAGAGGAGGGCAGGGGCAGGCAGTGCACGGCTGCCAGCAGAAAGCTGGGGTCCCAGTCAACCAGGTCCAGCAGGCCGTCCAGGATCTTCTCCGACCCGGCCAGCAGTCGGCGCAGGTCGTAGTTCTTCTTGTGCTCGAAGATGCGGGCGATGCTGGCCTGGGTGAGCATGCTGACGATCTGGTAGTAGACGTAAAGAAGCTCGGCGCGAAGCTGTTGCTCTGACTGGCGGCTGTTGGCCACACACACCAGAACCAGGGGACCCTTCTGCAGGAACACGACCGTATGCTCCTCTGAGAAGGGAGAGAGAGGAGGAAAGCTTAAGCAAAAGATTATAAGAAGCCTTTAAGGGTTGGTGTATTGATAAAACTAGAGGAAGAAAAAGGGCTGAACCCAGCACTATGAAGCCTCACCTGAATAGACAGATCGGATCATGTTGTCTCCACTCTGGACGAAAGACACAAGGGCCATCATCACTCCCATGGTGGATGAAAGGGCCTCTTCGCTGCCATAGCGTGAGTATATAGGCTTGCCTGCTTCACTGAGGACAAAGACATGCTTGCGGTGCTGCCTCCAGCTCTCGGCCATCACATCCTCGTCACGGTGGGATAGATGAGGGGGAACCTCTTCAGCGATGCTCTCAGACAACAGGGATGACGTGCCCTCTGTGTCCACACCTTGCTCCTCTAGCTTACTCCTTGCCAGCATCGTAACTACAAACTCCCCAGAATTGTCTTTACTGTTATTAACGGAAGCCTCAGCCAACACGACTTCATCTGACTGAGCAGATAGGCCGATGTCTTCAGACTCCTGCCTCTCTGTGTCAGCCTTCTGGTTCAGTGCGGCCTCTAAGTTCGACGTCCGCTCGACTGCTGTAGGGTCTGGCAGCAGTGTCTCTGCAGGGTCTTCCGTGCTTACACTGGTTTTGCCATCTCTGTCTACAACCTCACCGTGATATGGAAACATGTGATTGCCCAACAGCGAGAGAGACGTTGCCAATGTATCAGCTATAATAGAAAACAAAATAAGACAAGTGAGATGAATAGGGGATATTACGTAAATAAAACTTTGCGCTCAACGGTTGGAAATAATTGTACCATATGCGCCAGGACTCTCAGTTGGTTGATCACATATATTCAGTTCTTCCGCACCTTCGTTTTGTGGATTGTCTCTTTCCATGTTACCATCCCAGTTACTGCAGGGGAGAGCGTTTAACATTTAACATCGAGATTCAAGCCTAGATCATTATACTATAAGCCAAGCAGCCAAGTAACCGAAACGAAAAGAGCTTTTAAACGGGAACACTGATCTTGTGCTAAAGTCACATGATATGAGGCATATTAGTCTCGGGACGAATTTAAACTGTGGGCTAGTAACATTAACATGGTAACATAGTAACATTTATATAGTGAAGGATCAAAGAAACAGACACTAGTTTAAGAAACAGTACGTTGAAAGTGTCAGAATTGATTTTGGTTCAATGAAATCCAATCATTTAAAAATGATTCTAAATGCATGCAATGCACACTGAAACAAAGTACAAGTAGTGTGTGTACTAGTGCAAGTCCGGCGTCTAACGTTTTTCAATTTGCATTGCACAGCGTGACATATGTCCTTGCCAAATGTAATGTGAACACACTGTGATGCTGCTCAATACGTATTAATTAAGCTTTTGTTGAAGCTAATGAGCTAACTCTGACAGCGAGCCTACAACACATCCATTTCGAGGCATCGTCTTAAAATCCGTATGACATTAATCGTAATGAATATTAATCAGATTATATTGAAAAACAGAACACTTACGACTTATTATACCGTCGAAACTTTAGCAAACCGGTCAGCGTACAAGCTGAGCTAAAGATCATAGAATGAAAACAACATTTCCTCTTAGGACAGCCGACTTCCGGAATACCTGATGGAAGGAGGCGTTAACCAATGAATGAAGCCGCTTGGTCACGACTGCTTCGAACCCGCCTTCGAGATGCGTTCAAGACCTGTCGAAAAATCCTGATTTCAGGCTTCTTACGGTCCACATTTTCTAACACACAATTTAACAGGGCTATATATCCATAGCGATTCCCATCAGCTTCCTGCTTAATCTCCAGATGTTTTCCTCGATCTCCATTGTTGTTGCTGTAGCTGCTGAAGCAGCCCAACAAGCTCAATCGGTCGCCAAATTGTCTTGGGGACCGAAGGACCATCAGTGTCGTCTACCAGGGGGTGTTTTAGCGATTCTTCAAATACGTCATTAGACATACGCCCATAAAACCAGACGCTTGTATTGGTCTCACGTGCTATGGAAATTATGGTAAATACCAAAAGCCGACGAGAAAATTGCACATGAATACCCCCTCACGTCGTAATTTCCACTGGAGAGCTCGTAGAATATTTTGATACACGAGCTGCCGAGATGAGATAACCTTTGACCTTTTTTTTTACCCAATTAACAGGTCAGGATCTGTGGGTCCGCCATGTTTCATTTCACTACGACAACAAAGGCACTTGAACACAACGCACTCGTAATTTCCAGTTCACAAATGGAAAGGATCATCTTTTCCATAGCACGTGAAGGCAATATAAACCCCTATGTTTAGATGGGATTGGGATTGTACACAGCGACGCCACAATTGCGACTGAAATAGTGTGTTTCCTTTACTGGTAGTTACTCCAGGGGGCGTGAATTCCCATAAATAGGAATATATGACGACACTAGCGTACCCTACCGCACGGCACTAGTTGTGCCCTTGCGCTGGTTAATTACATGCCCTTCAGATGCAAAACAGAAAGCAAATAATATCACGTCACAATTGATTTTTGACATACTAGCTTGTTGGCATTGGCTGCTGATTGTGATTAGCGAGTGCTGACACCCCGAGCAAGTGGGCCTCGTTAAAATAAAAAGTTTTTTATTCTGCAGAGTAAAAAAATCAATTTAATGTTTGGTCTAGGTGTGAATAAACATAATTTCTTTAGGTAGCGAATATGAATAGGCGACTTGCTTAAAGGACAACTTCATCGTTTTTTATAACGTAATACATAATTGATTCCGCTTATGTAGACAATGTAGGCCTATTCAATACATATTTTACATAGGCATACATGCAAGTTGTTTAATTTTACATATAACTAACGTATTAAATACACGAATGTAAAGTTGTGTATCCAAGTGGGTGCTACACACTGGTGGTGGTTAGTGAGGTCCCCCCCCCTTCACTGTAAGCGTCTTTGAGTAGGCTACCTAGAAAAGCGCTATATAAGTTGAATTAATTATTATTATTATTATTTATTATTATCTATTAAATCAATTGTTTATTTTGGCTTACATTTTTTGTTGCAAATAATTAGATTTGTTATAGATTTTCTGGTTTCGGTATTTTTTAAACGGAATAAATAACTGCAGCAGCAAAGTTGCGTTGTCTACGTTTAAGCAAATAACCGTCGATATCTGCATACTCAACATCATTTTTTGTCACTGCAATAGATCAGATGAAACTTCCCATTTAGATGTTCATGGCGCAAGTGTAAATAAACATTAATATTTAAAGGGGATATTTTATATTGTAAATATTCAATTTCTTGTATTTTTATAATATAGGTCAACAGATTCTTTCAGTACGCCTACATTATTTTCTTCACTGCGCAAAGGTATCTGAAAAAAAACAATGTATGTACAAAATACCTTTCGTGCTTTTCAGCTGGAAAAGTATTTATTTCAGCTGATTATGATGTTGATAATTGCGTAATGTGCAAAGCAAAAACACTTACTAACAAATATGAACAGAAAATGATTAGGCAACAAGTGGTTAGAATTTACGAAGACAAAAATGTATCATGTCTCATGTTTACACTGATGAAAATGTGCTCGAATTGGAAAAAAAATAACTAATTATTGAATAACACAACTTAACTATAAGAATGTTTCATCACCACTTTTCCCAAATCACTTCAGCCAGGCTGCAGAATTTAGAAAGCGATTAGTCCACTGTTAAGATTTTTGTTTGACTTTCGAACAAAGAAATGGCAGCGACATCACCAGAACTTATTTAGGAAACTTTATCCCCATAGTATTTAGTTGGTGATAATAGCCTTGTTTGCTTGTGTCAACTACGATGGCAGAACCTCAAAATAAGGATGTTTGTTCAAGGGTTTCTGGTCAGTGAAGAATGGGTAACAATTACACAGTCAAGATTGTACTGACAGCACATGAAAGACGGTCACCATCAGCCCCAAATTATGAATTTAGTAAAAGTATTTTCAAAATAATAATTTCTTAGGTTTTAAAACAAAGCACACCCCATCCAATATTCATATTCCATATAAGCTATATACTATGGCAGACATGTGTTATGGAAATTCCCATTACAATACTTCCTAGGTATTGTCTTTTACGTCCGAGTAAAAGTCTTTGCTACAACCATTCAGTTCTGGCAAATTCTTATCTATTCTTCTGCCTTCCTCCACGTCCTCCTACATTTCCTGGCTTTTGCAAGCTTTTCCGTCTCTTCTTAGCCTGTTCTGCAGGGTCAAAATCCGAGTCATTGTCAAAATCCCCCTCTGCAGTGTTTAAGGTATTTGGGGTCTGGCTGGCTCTCCGCTTTCCCCCCTTGACTTCCTCTGCCTTCCCCTTGACTTCCTCTGCCTCGTCCTCCTCTGTATGTTCAGAGGTCGGATCTCTGTCACTCCAATCGCTTTCAATGTCTTTGGAAGGTGCCAGCTTTAATTGGCCCTCCCCTGATGGCTCAGCTGCTGTGATTCTGTCCAGGGCCTCCCCTCGCACAGCAGGAATCGAGCTGAACTCCTCCGTTGCTGGATTTCTTTTGGGCCTTCCTTTGGGTCTACCAGTTGACCTATGATACGTCTTCTTGATCTGCTTCCTTGGTTCTTCTTCAAGTGCGGGGTCTTCATCAATAACACCCTCGCCCGTATCCTCAGTGCTCATCTCCTCATTCATCTCATCTATGCTGGGTGAGGTCGGTTCTATCTTCTCCGTCGTCTCCTTTGTGTGTTCCCTAGGCCCCGAGTCGAAAGCTCCGTTATGGTACCGCATAACGTGACTTTTCAGGCTCACGTTGTGATTGAAGCTCTTGTCGCAGTGCTGGCACTGGTAGGGCTTCTCCCCAGTGTGAAGACGTAGGTGGGATTTAAGGTGGCCATGCTGGTTGAATGACCGACTGCAGAACTCGCACACAAACTGCCTCTCGCCGGTGTGCACCAGCATGTGTCTCTTTAAGCAGTGGGGAGCCGGGAAGACCAAAGCACAATGTGGACATGAAACACTGTTGGGGCCCCGGTGTTCTTTCAAATGGAAATTGCGCGCACGAAGCTTGGAAAATGTCATTGCACAGTCGGGGCATTTATAGGGCTTTTGAGTAGGGATGTGGGCTCTCTGATGGGTCAGTTTATCGTTTCTCGTTTTAAAGGGTTCCATACAGAACTTGCAGAAGTGCCGGTAGTCTTCGTTGTGGATTCTGCTGTGACTTTTTAGGGCTGCCTCATCCTTGAGCCTCTTGCCACAAACATTGCAGAGAATTGGCTTGATTTTGTACTCACATGTGTGAGTCTTTCCCACGTAGAAAAACGCACCACAATCTGGACAAAGTTCCCGGACTTTTTTACGCACTTCAGAATGACATTTAATCTCATAAGAGTCATCTTTCTCCAATTGGTCAGAATCAGAGAACTCGGATCCGGAAAGGGCATCCTTTCCCCATTCCTGATCCGAGTCATCAAACTCCTCCTCTGCTTCCTCCGTTTCTTCCGTTTCCTCCTCCTCTTCATCATCTCCTCCCGCTTCTTGATTTGAACAATCGCTGTCTGCATCAGCAGCAAAGGTAATCTCTGATATATCAAAGGTTATTCCGGTGCAGCCCTCCTCGTAAGACTGCAAAATATAGAATAGGAATGTTAGGGATTCATCTAAACCATTCACATGTAAACAAGTGGTATTACACCATCACCAATAATGTCAAAACTACAATCAAAAAGAAAAGCAAAGATGAGCCAATCTTCTTACACAAATTTTGTAATTAAAGTAGAAGATACGAAAATCATTATACAAGGATTGTGATTACAAATAGTATTATTGACAATCTAAATGTTCTTCCTCCAATATACAAATTGGACTGTATTATTTGAGTGAAAGTTTCAAGAGGAAGGGGCTTATTTACAATTAACAAGGTTTAATTTCAGGTGACGATACACCTGGTTATTACATACCATGTTGGTTGTCGGGTTGACCTCTGAGCCACCTGTCATGTGAAGATCTCCAGCCTTCTCCAACCTACAGCTGCAACCAGATGGAACAATGTGTTAATTGCAAGGCCAGGATTACTCCCCAGGCTATTATCTAATTGTTGATTATTGTGTGGCTTTGTGTGTTGATCTCTAAACTTGTATGCATGCACGCATGTATGTAAATAATCAAGCGTATTTTATGGGATGAAACGCATGGTTTGGTGCGCGTTTGTGCACCAAACGGTTCTTACAGCCACAAACGGGTGAACATTACGTTAAATTACGTATTCTCCGCAATTAAAGTAAAACATATTTATTTGTTTCAACAGTAAAAATGAAATTATCCCTTAATTTCATAATTACCCTCATCAACAACTATGAACCTACGTTATATGGTTTGGCTGACGGCAGTAATTACTGATTTTCAAATGGGGTTTAACATGGGGCTTATCCAGATTGAATATCAGTCAGGTATTGTGTGAATGTAAGAATATCTGTTCCTAGTTGACTGACCCATGAGACAATTTTGTTTCACATGATTATTTTTCTTTTATTAACCCACTCGGAACAATGATTTGACTTAAAATTGTAGGGTACAGCCCTACACTATTTTATGGCCCTTTCGCTGAAGCCTTTTACCCTCCACTAAAGATGTTTTTGTCGTAAACCTTGTGTGTGCTCTATCTATCTATCTCCAAGCTCAGTGACTAAAAACGTGACCACCTGAACCGTTACACACCTAGTATGTCTGCATGCATGTATTGAAAACCTCTTTGGATAAGGAAAGTATACTCACCAATCTGAGACAGATCCCTCTGGGACATTGGAAACCAACGCACACCATTTATCATAACTGAAAAATAAATTGCAGCATTTTAAATGAAAAGTGTAGGCTATAATCACAATACAGTGGAGTGGAAAGCAGAGCAGAGTTGAAGGGGTGAAAACTAAAAACTATTGCATTCATTGGGGGAAATACAATATTAGAAGATTTGTCATTTAATGCAACCTTCACGGAAATAGACTGCATATAATACAGGTTAAACTGATCTTCGATATGTGTACAGTGATGGAAACTTTTGCAGCAAAAAACTAAACAAAATTAACTTATAGAAACTAGTTCAAGAGTACTCGTTGATCTGGACCGCGCGTTCGTGCGTCTTTTCTTTTTCTTCCCGTTTATTAATTTATTTTGCTGGCCGCTTGTGAACCATTAGTGCAGCTGTGTTTCTGTCATGTAGTTATCTCATTATTGTTCCGCTACCTTTTATCTAGTTTGTTTTGATTTGAGCGACTAGTGTGGACATGGCCATAGAAGTTCAAGCCTAGCAGAATACATAATGGTTGTATCACAAGCTATGCAAATGAACATGTACAACATACGGGTATGAGAAAAAGTAGTTTGTTAAAAACAGATTTTGAGATAAGTACACAATCCCCAAAGCTCGAGGAAAGGCTTCAAAGGATCTTATTCAGTGCCATGCAACGCAGAACACAACTCTGGTTTCCTCCCGTTTCTTGTTACTCGCCCTTTTATATAAAATGCTTTCAAAATGCGAATGGCTAGATTCTGCAATCACATCAAAGATTACTACACGTACAGACGAATGGAAAGACGTCTGTCAGGTCGACAGCTACCGCTAGGCATGGAATGCAACACACTTCGGACTGGACGATTGTGACACTTGATTGGATATGACTGCTATATACTGTATACTGTGGTGTAACAAGTCTTTTCTGCGGTGTTTGATATAATACTCTGCAGCCGTAATAATTATAGCGTGTTTATTCTCTAACAAGGACATCTCAAACCAACAGCCCCACATCACCATGTTCAACTGTGCACAAGCTAGTTAGCAACTAGTACATCGGCATTAGCTCAAATACTCATACTAATAACTCTGATATCATTTACTTTAAAGTCCTCGCAATCTTGAAATAAAGTCACTCTAACGTGTTTATTCGACACAATACCATTTCAATTTAACCATCTATTCTTACGTATTATATTTACAATATATAGGGTAACCTACCACTGAATGCGCGCTCACCGACTGGGACGAACGTAACGTCACTTCCGCCCCTACTCATGCTGCCTTCAGGTGCTATGGAAAAGATGATCCTTTCCATTTGTGAACTGGAAATTACGAGTGCGTCGTGTTCAAGTGCTTATGTTGTCGTAGTGAAATGAAACATGGCGGACCCACATATCCTGACAGGTTACTTGGGTAAAACAATTGAAAAGGTCATAGGTTATCTCATCTCGGCAACTCGTGTATCAAAGTATTCTACGAGCTCTCCAGTGGAAATGACGACGTGAGGGGGTATTCATGTGCAATTTTCACGTCGGCTTTTGGTATTTACCATAATTTCCATAGCACGTGAAGGCACCATGAGTCTCAGTGAATGCCCAACCTAACTGCATGCAGCCTAGGCCAAGCGAAGCATACACCCACAGTAAATATAAAGACAAGTGGAATATTTATACTAATCCGTTACCCTGGATTATAAATTGACAGAGCACGTCTGACCAAGAGGTAAAACCATTGCTAGGCAACTTTTAACTCAAAAGCGATCCCAACTAAACATTTCTGTTCTGTCACTAGTGTAGAACAGTTCTGAAGCAACGGTAAGTTACTTAAATTGGTCCATTCAAAGAGAGACTCAAGCCGCGTTTACACTCAAAAGTATCCAGAAGTCGCAGAACGACTTGAATCTCCTCAGTACTGTTATGTGACATAGTCGCACGCAAAAATGACATGCAACAGTCGTTTCTTTATACGTGATTGGACTAATTTACCGAAACTTCCTGGGTCTTTAGGGTTGAAATGCGGCATAAACAGACCTGTTGAAATTGTCGTGTTTAGGTATTAGGTTGGAGATATTGGAGTTCAGGTAATCCAATACCCAAATTCGAACGTCTCACAGTGAACAACTTTCACTCTTGTATTTCACTCTTGTACTATTTGCATGCTAATACTGTTTGCAAATGACTATGGCTACACAAACAATAAGAAAATACTACTCACAAATCGAGAAGTAATAGTGCTACCTCGGTATCCAATGCGAGTCATTTTGCTTCTTTCAGTGCTCGCCAACGAGGAAATGCTAATCCAACATTGACCCTGGTTTTTGATCTTTTCCTGTCACATTGTATCCTGGAAAAAGAACGAGGGTTCTTTGCCTTTACTGGAAGCGCTGAAGGCTTCGGTTCGGAATCCGCCATTGGTTTTTAAAGAGCGAGACGAATTGAAACTACTTCTGCTGTTGTTTTTCTTCTGTTATTGTCGCATTGAATCTAGTTTGTTGCAATTGCGCCCTCTACTAGGCGATAGCCTCATACATTTTTTTCTGACACCAAGTAATTCCCAGAAAAACAGCTCATTTGTCTGGGAGTAGGAGGGATGTCAGTTGATCCTTCACGATTTACTGATAGCGGAAAAACAATAATACTGTAGTGGTTATATGCGTGTTATAGTCAGTCCCACATCTCTTGTCTGGGCTGCATAAAGTTTAACTTATGGCTGCAAGGATAATGACTGGGGGCATTAACGTTAAAAAGTAACGTTTAAAGTAATTACGATCCCCGCCCCGGGGGGGGGGGCAACACTCCTAAATGCGATGCCAATCACGATGAGATATTCATAAGGCATCTTTGCCTAACAACTCAAACCATTGTTTTTATTGGATTGGCATTTAATAGTTTGCAGAGCAGTAACCACAGACTGTAACCACAGATGACTTTCAAGAACTATAACCCCCGACCCCCCATTTAATTGCAGATATACACAAGCCACCTGAAGTTCCTATTTTGGATCAAAAACAGTACATTTTGCCCAAAAGGGGACAAGTTTGCACGCCTGCATTCTTCCTTTCAAAATAAAAGAAAACACAGCCTTGGTAACACCATGCTTTCTATAAACCTTTTTAAAATATACATTATGAAAGATAGTGCATTCATTATTTGGTTATGTTCAAATTTTATACTTTACTGTGTTCGTTTTGACTGGATATTTTTTAATATGAAAACTGCTCTGCCAGAACGAGACACAGGTGAGCGTCTTGCCGTGCTCTGCTGAATTCAGCTAGTCTTACACGCATTGTTAGAAATATGTTTATGATGTAACAGTCTATCACAATACAACCACCAATACTGTTATACTGTAATAATAAAGAAGGATTCATGGTATCATTGTATATTGCACGTGTGCAAAGCGTGTCCGGATTTTGTTCTGTATTTGCAAAATGTGACTTGCAAATGACTGAAATTAAAATATCAGCTCGGCACCCGTACCTGCACAGCCCAACCCCCTCATCCCACTGCAAGGTAGCGGTGCTGAGATCGCTGTATGCTTAGCCCTAAATGCTTCATCAATTATAGACAAATGACAGAATTTAAATTATGTGGTGCATAATTGTTATCGTTCGAGCGAAGACAGCATTTTTGTTGTTAGAAATACTGCCAATGCTACAACACTCAGTTTCTCCTAGTTGTGGGTCTCTCCACACAAACTATTTTGAATGTATTTGTAACTGTTTAAGTTTAAATTGTTGAAGTTTAACTGTGTTCATGACTTTCTTAAAATTGTAAAAGTTAAAAGCAGGGTAGGCAATTCATTTTAGAAGCATTTTATGTCATATTTGTCTACATTCTCTTTACATCCCAACGGCAATCAATTAATCAAATGGTCTGACAACATAAACAAAACAATCGGGTATCTGTCGTAGACCTGTAAAAAGCCTGTCCAATAATGTCCATCGGCCCGGTTGGATACTTTCAAAATCTAGGTTCATTTAGCTGGTTTCTCCACATTGCCACCACAACCTTTAACTCCTTATAGCCAGCGGTTTTAATGCAAATACCATTGTTAAAAATCTTAAGACTTGTATGATGTATTTACCTTGGACAATAAGTATATATTTTCGTAGGGTTAATAAATATATCCCAATATGATGCTATATATTCACTAATATGAAATGGATGATACATACAAAAAAACAGTAGCATTACGTCGTAAAACTTCTATATCTGATATTTAATGAGAGCCAAGCGAATGGGGAACATGATGCTGGATGTGCATCGGTTGATCTCAAACCTAAAACATAGCCTGTACTTCACCATCGGCGTTTTCTAAATATATTGTCAAAATTAACGGTTAATTAATACAAAAGTAAATACAACCAATAATGAATGCACCATGTTCAAAAGGTTTTCTATTAAGATAAATAAATGTACACACGGATTGTCGATTTATGCATATAGACTACAAATATACGCACGTATTGTCAATATGCTCATACGGAATGGCCATATATTCAGAGATACAAATGTACACATGGATCAACATTCTGTTCACACACAGATACTATTGACACAAATCGACCAAAATAGCGGCGCATCATTGTCATCGCTTACCGTATCCAACTACCTCATGTCTCATTCCCATGTAAGAAAACACTTAACATGATCATAACGAAAGTAAACAACGCACATTGATATTGTTAGTTACAGTTACTCACAGCCTCTATGCTCACAGCTGTCAAGCCAGCAGCGTAGCTTACGTTAGCGTTGGGCTACATAGTTCAGGAAAATAACAAATGTCCCCAAAAGCAGAACAGACCACATAATTACCTGTCCAACAAATATACAGCCACCATGGGGTCACTTTTCAGGCCCTTCAACTCCCTCAGTTCTCGCCATCGTTGAAAAGCCATACCAATGTTTACTCTGGTTTGACTTCTGGCTTTATCCAACCTCTTTTTGGTCGTAGCCTTTTCAAATAGTGTCTTTCTCTTTTTGCTTTGTATAGCAGTGCAAGCTGTTGTAGGTATAGGTGTACCTGGATATTTTGGCTGCACTTTCTCTGCCATTCTTGGGAGACGAGCTCGCTAGCTTTAGCAATAGGTCTGCAGAGCCTTGTGGAAGAATCCGGTCATGCGCAATGAGTGCACGGGTAGAGCGCGCGCATAGATATATATATATGGAGCGCGCGCAGGTAGAGCCGGGTAGGAAGGCAGACAGACAGGTAGGCCATCCAATCATTTCATTCGGGCCGAAATAAATTATTTTGACATTCCTGGGAAGGACATGCGATTTTTTTGATTTTTTTTTTTGATTTAAGGAGCATAAAACCAGACGTAAAAAGTTGTCTGCCTCAACCAGGCTTTATCTCCCCTCCTTGCTCCAATGAGGTGCAGCTGGCTCTCTTGGCCAGGCCTCTGAGCCTGTAGGGGGCGACAAATGTACTGGGAAAGAAAATGTGAAATCGGCTTCTACAGGTCAAAATGTAACACTTGGTTCTCACGGAGATTCTGCCTACTCTACTGTGTTGATACGTGAGTAATCAGATGTAATGCCTAATGTGACCAGCGCAACAAGTATCAGAGCAAACAGGCAAGGGAGCCGATGTTGATCCAAGATCTTCCCGCTGCTCCTTGGGAGAAAGTTGGAACAGATTTGTTTCATATTAATGGCAAAGACTATCTGCTAGTGATAGATTACTATTCA
>OMKX01113744.1:18704-42240 GCA_900302425.1 Brosme brosme | reverse complement strand
GTTTAATATCTGACAAGCTCCTGTGTCAAAACAATAAGACATGGACTAAATGCTGGATTCTCACACATCCAAATAAAAAGTTTCCTGCTCATGATGCTAATTGAATGACGCTATAGCAAAAGCCAAAGCTGATAACGGTCTTACTTCTTCCATTTTCTTTCATGCAGGTGATGAGGTCCTTGTATTCTTTGCTGTGGGCCTGGTACGGCTGGGCTTCGATCGTAACGTTCAACTCAAATTTCAAATTCAGAAATATCCCTTCCGAAAGAAAGTAGTGGGGTCGGTCGTCTTGTCTCAGGTCGTGGAAGATCACCACCGCCCGAGTGGTCCAGTTGAAGTGGGAATGAAGCATGCTCGCGAACTCTCCTAGTTTGGTGGTCGAAGGTCCGGTGCGCATTATCGTCCGGTACTCTTCCCGCTTATCGAACCCGTACGCTGGGCCTCCGGCCGTTATTAACGGCAGTTTCCAATGAGACGCGAATCTCCCCACCGAAGCGAGGGGATACACGCACCCCGGTCCGATGAAAACATCGGGACGGATATAAAGTTTGGCGTCCACGGCGACTACCTGCGCTTTACTCTCAACGCACGAGCCCGCTACCGGGTCTTCCGTGCTGAAATTGAGAATGTTCATGGACCGTCCCACGAGGAGTCCGTACTTCTCTTGAAGATCCTCACGTGCCATGAGTATCGCCGGGAAAACTCTCGCAAGAGCCCACGGATATTTTTGATAATTGTCAGGAAGCATCACGGCTACGGTTATGTTAGTAGTCCGGGTCGGCGCTCGACCTCTTGCGATAGGTAAGCAAACTATTGCCATGAAGAAACAGTATCCCATTTCGTGTTTAAATCTCATGGTCTTGGTTTTGTTGTTTTCCACGCGAGAGTCCAAGTAAAGCAATTTCACCCCGTGAGCTCACCTTTCAAAGTGAGAGAAGCGTCTGTATCCTATATCCTACAACTCTTTTTTAAATGGGAATAAAGTCAGCCGCCAACAACCAACAACCACTATTCCAACTCATTTTAGCTTTAATCCTGGTAGCATCCTTGTGTGGGCTGATATATTCGTTAAATCCGTTAGTTGTTGTGGAGGAGCTCTAGAGCTGATGTTGAACAGTCTCCCTCTGAGAGTGATAACATCCATCCAGATGATTGGGACTTAAATCACAGCAACCCTCCTCACTCCCCCAATACGTCACATACAACTGGTCCTCGCTGTACACGGCACAGAGGCGCCCCCTGTCGGCGTTGTTCAAAAACACTGCTTTGGTCGTCACTTTAAAGTTTAAACGGCTCATTCCAAACCTTTACATTAAAGGGTCAGGTTTTGTCTTAAATGTACTCCGATGAATCTATAAACCCTAAAAACAGTCATACCCATAGTCAACTGTATGTTGTGTTTATTGCCCAATTACTGTAACATAGGTGTCATCAAATAAATTCACACAATGCAAATCATTTTTGGGTCAGGACCAATGAGAAGTGTAGTCTCACAACACCCAGGCACCCACACCCTTACCCACTGTCACACCATTCACAGTGTACATAGAGACACACACACACACACACACAAACAAACAGACACACACACTTACTCAGCAATGAGACACTGTTCAAAGTCTTTATTTGCATGTTTGATATCCTAGGATAGGAATTACACAGCATAGCAATCCAGAAAGGACCCCATACAGAGTGGGCTGCCAAGTGCCACCTGTGCCAGTCCCAAACGTATATTCGCTAAACACAACACCTGGAACAGCTTCAGTTTAGTAATCAGGCATTTGTAGGGTTGTCAGTGCTAGGGACTAGGGAGAGTCTGATAGTCATTCATGTCAACACGACAACATGTGTCAAGCAAGCGATCACCACTGTAGTTCCTGATTATACCAGTTCCAAGCATTGGCAACAGACAACCCAAAGGAAAAAAAGCTTATTCAAATAAACAAGACACAACAAGAACAACAAAATAAAAAGAATGTCTATAGTTGCTTTTTATTGGAAGTCAAGGAGGCAACAACAAGATACATTCATATTACACTCAATGACTTGGCGTACAAAAAAGTATCTTTTTTAAAAATACCCGTTATGGGATATGTATCATCAGCTTTAAAATGCAGGATAAGTATATATCATCCCCCATTTAACGGTATGCATTCTGTCTTGTTTTAATATGGAGTCTTTATTTCTTGGTCCACATTTGTCGTGCCACATGTCCGGTCTCTCTTGCCCTTACTCTTTCAGCCAGCCCAGCAGCTGAGGTGTGTAGTAGGTGATGATGATGTCAGCGCCTGCCGCAGAGCACAGACAGAATGACACCAAGCTTGAAAAACAACCTTGTGGTCCGGTCATGTTGTTGCAGATTCAACAGTAGCTGTTTGCTTCCGACAAACACAAAGGGTATCTACTGAGAGAGTGAGTAGGCCTACAGTTTGAGTTTCTACTGAGAGAGTGAGTAGGCCTACAGTTTGAGTTTCTACTGAGAGTGAGTAGGCCTACAGTTTGAGTTTCTACTGAGAGTGAGTAGGGCTACAGTTTGAGTTTCTACTGAGAGTGAGTAGGCCTACAGTTTGAGTTTCTACTGAGAGTGAGTAGAGCTACAGTTTGAGTTTCTACTGAGAGAGTGAGAAGGCCCACAGATTGAGTTTCTACTGAAACTCTACAGCTCATCTCACCTGCTCTGCGGAAGGCCGTCATGGACTCCATCACGGCAGCCTTCAGGTCGAAGGCCCCGGCCTGGGCTCCGTGCCACAGCATGGCGAACTCCCCCGACACATTGTACACCGCTAGCGGGTGCATCGGGTGCTGCGGAGCAACCAGATCAAGCATTATTTATACAGCGCCGGATCCCTTTATGTCTTTACAAGTTACAAAACATTGCGAACAGCAAACCAGCAGGTTGCTCCACCTGGAAACCATAAAGGAAAACCAAACAGTAACAAACATATTTTAGATGAAAAGCAAAGTAGTTGGTTACATAGAAGTGATATGGATTGATCCAGTTCATAATCTTTCCTTGAAAGTAAAAAAAAACAGGATAAGATGTAAATATGTACTCAAATGGTCCTCTAGGGGTTTACGCAAGCCTGAGCAGCAATCTAGCCCCACCCCTAAATGACAAAAGGTATGACAGAAGCATGCATGTTCATCTGATCGGATAGTGTGTGAGGACTAGCCTAAAGGGGGTTTGGTTTTCCTGGAAGAAGGGACCACAGAACAGAAGGCAGGAGTCCCCCATCCAGGAAGGGTGACAGCCCCAGACAAATCTATTTACTTTCAGTTACTGTGAAGTAGACAGAAACACCCAAGATCAGACAGAACTAGTTGATCTGGTCGAGTGAGCTGAAGTTGAAGTATGTGTGCGTATTAATTTAATGAAATAATTGAGTCACAGTCCAAATAATAGTAAATTACCTTGTCTTTGACCTCTCTCACAATGTCCAAATAGGGGAGTCCAGGTTTTACCATCAGCATATCAGCTCCTTCTTTCACATCCCGCTCCTAAACAATTACAACATCACACAGTCGTGTCTCCATTACAACATCACACATACTGTGCACAATACATATATTATACATGGTCAAAATTCGGCGTTTGATCTTACCACAGCCCGCAATGCCAGTCCCCTGGCACCAGGGGGCAGCTGATAGCAGCGTCTATCTCCAAATGCAGGCTTGGACTGGGCAGCATCTCTGCATGAACCCACACATTAACAAATTAATGTCAATGTCGGCAAGGTTTGGGTTGTTTGAATTTCGGAATTTGGCACACCTACCTGAAAGGGCCATAATAGCATGAGGCAAACTTTGCACTATAGCTCAGCACTGAAACCTAAAACAAATTTTTAAAAAAACACACAATTATATGTTATCCATTATAGATCCATGATTTATTAGTTATTTTTCGACATTATGTATAAGGCTTTTTTAGATTCTGAACATGTCTGAATATTGAATATTTCATACAATTTAAAGCTGTGGTCAAGTGAAACAACATAGCATACTACATAACATAACAGTAACACTTCATCACCAAAAAGCTTTGTTTGTGATTTTAAGTTAGACATTTTGTGCATGCTCCAGCATACCTTGTTGCCCATTTCATGTGACATCAGTGCCTGTTTGATAGCCCTCACCCGTCCATCCATCATGTCAGAGGGGGCGATGATGTTACAGCCTATCAGAGCGAAGCACGAAATCATAAACCCAGCAAGGATGTCATCTTTACAATACCATGAATAGGGCAGTCACATTAAGATGACTTCCCTATTGCAACTCCAAATTAGTTAGAAATGTAATACATTTTTAACATCCTCATGTATTAATATGTTTATTTTTGGGAAGAATGTTTTGGCCCTGTATATGCCATATCCCTTATCCATATCAATGTTAATATGCCATACAACGTAATAAAAAAAAGTCCTGTTCATATTTGGATGCTTTAGAATCAATCAATTATTATCAATTATTATCCATCAATAACCCTCCGAAAAAATCGGCGACCAATATCATCATAGAGCTGACTGACACCATTGATTAAGAGAAGATGTTCCACAGAGTGATAGAGGAATAGACGTTAGTCATGCTATAACTGAAACACATGTTGGCACATTAGAGAGAACTGACCAGCCCTGGCGTAAGCTACCGCCACCTCCCCTAAACGCAAGCAGCTTGCGTCGTTGTCCAATGTGCCGTCCTCGCGTAGAATACCTGAAACGACATCAGACACCACAGTTATCAATACGGCAGCAGTACATACGCTATTTGTTAGCGCTATCCAAATGAATAGAAAACCCTACAAATTGAGGGTACGCATACCGCAGTGTCCGTGCGCAGTGTAAGGACACAGACAGACATCGCAGGCGATCAGCAGTTGAGGGAACAGAGAGCGGATCTTCTTCACGCCCAACACCGCAGGCGTCTGGTCCGTGTCGGCCCCAGAGCCTCGGTCATCCTACCGGCAGAACAAGTGTTCATATATAATGTGCTTTGATTATGTACAAAAACAACATGAAGAGACAATCCAGGGCCAAAAACCATATTGTTTTTAACCAAATATGTATTTCATTTTTGTGAATTACACTGAACAACTATACATTTTTATACATTGACCAGAAAATAGTTGACTCCTAATGATCAAATTCTATACAATTAAACACTGTCAAAAAATAGCCATAGGCAGTAAGTAATGAGTAATTACCAATCATAGTATCCATCCAAAAGATATAAACACAATTCTCAGTAAGGGCGTCCTTACCTTTTCTATTTTTGCCGGCACACCAAATATCAGCACACATTTTAAGCCATTTGCTACGAGAGGCTGCAGCATTCCTTCAAGCTTGTTAACACCGTATCTAGGGATTGAAGATCACACAGATGAAAATGCTGATCAATAATGACGTTTTGACTCAACCATACTATAATTAGGTCTATCCTAATGTTCAGTATAGAAATGAACAACTCGCTCACGCTTATCAAGCGCCTCTGACGATGACTCAATCACATCATATTGTGATCATGTAGTTCTGGGTGTAAACCTTTCCCAGGGATATTCAAAAACTGAGATGAATGACTGAATCCAAAAGACACAACGTGGAGATTAAAGGAGGAAGATTGTGAGGCGCAGTGACCTAACGGATTCCCCTCTTATCTGCATTAGGCTTGAGTAGTTGGCTTTGGGTCCAACCCTGACTGTTTTTATCTAAACACAACAGACTTGGACTTCAGCGGCTTCTCATGGCAATTAAAGTACATCTGGTGTGTTTGTTGGCAATCTTACTGATTTGGTGGATTTAAGGTCTTTGTTAATCATGTAATGCAGTGTGATGTTGGTGATAATAATCAACATGACACTAGACAAATCCATCTACACGTGAACACTAGTGAAGTCTTCATTTTAATTATTATGATTCAAATGAAGGATCATATTTATTATAAATTGTCTTCTGTTTATGACCCTTACCTGGCCTGACCTGGAAGGCTTGCAATAGGCTCCACTGCATCTTCACTGTCTCTGTGAAAGAGATAGTATAGAAAAAAAAGACTTATGTCTAATCATTATTTTCTTAATATCTCCAGTGACAGTTTATCCATAAACGACTTTTCTTGTATGTTTTCCCAACTTTGATGATTGTTTTATGTAGACAAATGATCATGATACAATTGCATTATATTGTAAAAAGGGTTATTTAAATATTTACGTTATGAAGATTGGATAGATGAGGTTTTCAGGTCTTAAATCCGCTGCACATGACTGCCAGTATCTCAGTGTTGGGTGAAAATAACCACTGTGGAGCACAGACTCGACTGGCGTCTGCATTTTAGATATCTGCTGGAAAATAAAAACAACAAAGAGATAACCATAAAGCAAGGCATAGACATACCTTGCCGTGTTAGCATAGGACATTGTTTCCAGACAGGGTTCTGTTCTGATATCACCAAGTAACCGTGAAACCTGCTCAACCACGCGCGAAAATGCCTTTCCAGACCAATACCATACTCAGCCAGCAACCAGACTGTGTCAAATAGGAACCAAATGTGTCCCAATATAATAAGTAACTGTACATATAATATAATATATAATCACGTAACTCTTGAAAGAGGGCTGGTGCAATAGGTATAACCCTCTCAATATAAATAAGTTCTGACTAAAATAAGGACTATTGAATAGTAGTAACAAATCATCTCCAGTATAATCCAAATGTAAGTCGTTTATTATAGATCAAACTTCAGAAAAAACTTCTGAAAGTGGGCTGTCAGAGACCATTGAGAACCTTAATTCACAGCGAATTACGGCGCTAGATAAATACATATACAGAAACAATTTCGGCAGTATGTATTCATTGTAATACATTAGTCATACGTTATATTGTAAAACGCCAAACAATGTTGATATAACATGTGCATTCAAATGTGACTTATTTTTCGGCTTCATTTAGCAAAAAAGTGTGCCTACCCTTGGAAGGTGTTCTACTCTGGAATTTTCCTTCCTTCCTTGCTTGGGTGTTTCTACTTTATGCGGCAGCTTGCGGCCACCGTAGTAGTGAGGTGAGATCTCGCGAGAGTGTATTGACGACATCAGCTCACCAGCGTATGTCATATTTTAGCTACCACATAAATGGACAAAACGCCTATCTTTTGAACAGGTAGGAAAACAATGTAACATTAATACGATTTACTCCAATTTAAACACTACTAATATTGATTTTGAAACAGATATTGAATAAGTTGCATTGCTCAACGTCAGTTCACTTGGCTGGCTAGCACTGTCTTGTTGAGTTGTATTAACGTAATGAACTGTAGTGTTGAGTTGTATTGATACTGTAACTTAGTACGTCTCTGGAGACCAAGCTTGATGTGGTATCTAACAGTACATGACTATATGTCATTCTGATATACCAGCGTTCGTACTTCACCTAGTGATTATGCTGTAGTAAGGTGTGGACATGGCTCGCATGTTAACCTGACTAAATATGTTCTACGTAGAGTAATGTCAGCTGTCGTGCGTTTTATGGAAATGATTGTAATCTAAATAGGTTTGTATTCTTTTGCTGTAGGCCCAAGGCCTATGGAGATACTGACGGATTCTGTATCGGCCTGGTTCTGAGGCCAACCTCAGGCCCCTCTTCGCCTACTGGACTCAAAGATGTAACCTAGACTTCTCTGCTACTTCCAGTGCCTTGCCGTCCAACGTGTCCCTGCTGTCATTTCAATTAACCCGAGTCTGGACTGACAAACCAGCACCTGACTTGGCCTTAGCCAATCAGACCCCTGCTGTCATTATTCATCCTCAACTGTATCTGGTCTCATAACACCCCAAGCCACAATGCTGTTCTCCCTTAGAGAGCTGGTGCAGTGGTTGGGCTTTGCCACCTTTGAACTCTTCCTCCACCTGGCGGCCATCTTGGTCTTCAGCGTACTGGTGGCACTGCGGGCGGACATGTTCGTGTCGACACTGAGCTGGTGGCTGGTGTTTGTGCCGCTATTCGCCGCAGACGGCCTCAGCACCTACTTCACGACCATCGTGTCCATCCGCCTGTACCAGGAGAACGAGAAGCGGCTGGCAGTGCTGCGGCTGCTCTGGGTGCTGACGGTGCTCAGCCTGAAGCTGGTGTGCGAGGTGCTGCTGTGTCAGAAGCTGGCGGAGCAGGAGCAGGCCAGGGACCTATGGTTCGGCCTCATCGTCTCACCCCTATTCATCCTGCTGCAGTTCCTCATGATCCGAGCCTGCCGCGTCAACTGACCAAGCGATCTGCAACTGCCCTTTTGAGATTTGGAGGATAACATTCTTTGTGTTAGCATGTTGCCAGCCAGCACTGGTTTGGTGACATGTGTTTAAACATGCTGCTCAGTCACCCTAGTTTTGTGCGGTGCTCGCTATTTTAAAGGACGTCGAACACAATTTAAGAACTCAATTAACAGTCAAATGAGTAGATGCTATGCTATCATTTTTCCACAATAATGGAACATGATGCAGCTACTAACACAGCTTGTTCATTTATTATCTGCTCTTACAGCATTACAGCTAAATTATTACAGTTGTTTTCTTGATTAAAATGAAACTTGTTTTACATTTCTTCAATAGTTCAGTGAACATTGTTCAAGATACCGAAACTCTACGGAAAATAAAAGGCAACCCTTGAGAGATAACTTTTAGAAGTTTTACTCAAAAGTAACCGATACAAACTAGAAAGAGTACAAGCAAGTCCTTAGTACAAGTTAATTTGAATAAGAAACGAGAAAGAAAAACAATGCCCACCAAATTATTCAATATCAAATGAATCCCTCTCTCGCCAAACACATGTTTACTTGTACACTGTCTTGAATCTCTTTCAGCATATTCTTTAATTGTGTACATGTTACATGTGTACAGGCCTAGTTTCTTCCTCATGTGAAATTCACTGTAATGCATTCTTTCAGGATGCACCAACTTTATTTATATTCGTATTTGGCATTTTCGTACAGTTGTTATTCGTACGGTTGCTGTCACTTATGTATATTTCTGTAAATAAACAGTCTGTATTTACTTGTTTTTACGTAAGCTGTATTCTATCATTACATTTGACAATAGGGGGCTGTATCTGCTTCATCATGAGAAGGTAATAGGTGGATTTTACTGGTCTCTCTAGAGCAGAGAGGAGATCGGGCAGAAAGTAAATTTCCCCCAGAGTTGAGAAGTGCCGTCAGTATCTAGAGACTATTTAGCTGGTCTTTGAACATCCTTTATCCACATTCAAAAAGGCCTAGCTACTTTTAGTTTACTCGGTAGCAAGTAAAGAAATAGTAAATTAGTAAAAGAAAAATATTAAAACTTCCATCTTGAACCTGAAAATGTTTCCACGGTCGTGGACATTTTCAGTGCTGCAAGGGTTGGAGACATCTGAAAGTAGAATGCTCAATAGGTAGGCTAAACATCAAGCAACCATAACATTTGGACTATTGGATTTGATCATTTTTGTCAATCGTTTACTTCAATGACGTCCTAATTATAATTATTTAACAAATATGTGAAGGGAATTTCACCTGCGTAGAGAATGAAGTCGGTCTGCGGCCATATGAATGCCGTTGTCGCCATGGTCACTTTGGAGCCCCTTCTGATATGAGTGAGACTTATTTTTATCTTTACATTTAATGCACTAATCCTCGTTGAAGATTATCTTTTACAAACTTGATCTGATTTAGCTATATTAGGAGTCAACAGTTCCTTACATTGCAACTTTAATGTATTTCACTGGGTACTTTTCCATGCTTTTTGGCTTTACAACCATATGATCTTGTATCTATGTGGCTTAGTTCTAGTACAATTGAAAGCATCCCAGCTCAAAGCTCCCACTCAACTCTCTTAAAGAATTATGCAATTCCTACCTAGCCCATTGATGGATGTAGCAGACCTATATTATAGGAGCTAGGCTATATAATGCTGGACTGTATAACCATGGAGCATATTTGCTTTTCTCATTTCTTCCACTAGGTGGTAGTAATACATAATCATAAACATTAATTTTGCGGTATGAGTACTATGTGTAAATCCATACGTTTTTGATTCGGTTCTGATCTATAACCATGAACAACATCGATGCTGAAATGAGCAAGAAAACGAAATAAAGATTCGCAAAAGGATGATGAATACTAATTATTTAGCTATTTAAAACCATAAATGAATGGGCCGCCGCCTACACAGACACGCAATAGTCAACATTTTATAAAACAGGTCTAAGGCTACCTAATAGAGTGGTCTGATTGTTTGTTTGTTTGTGTTTCGATGTGAAATATATATACGTTAAATACGTTAATATCAAGGCGCAAACCGATTCGGCGCCAGCACGGGATAGACCGCCATAATGAACATGCTTGTGGCCTATGACCTGCTGTCAGACCCATGGCCCCCTACCTTTATTTTCAAAACACTATATTCACCGTTTCAAAGCCACACACTAGGGGTTGCGCAGGCCTAGTATTAGTTGTGAAATGATCAGTCTTCAATCACAACAATACCCGTTTCATGCCGTTTGCATTCTTCAGAAGTGATTCAGATGTCAACATTGTGTAAAAGGTACCATAGTGGTTTGCATATGAGTATGACACGCTTGAAGTGACTTGTCAGTGAATATGGAATAGGCTAGGCTGTGTTTGGGGCTCAGGTTGGTCGGACAAGCGACTATTTCCCCATCCTATATTATCCGAGCCTATATTATCCCAGTCTATGTTATCACAGTTTATATTATCCGAGAATATAGGATCCCAGTCTATGATATCCCATCTTATATTATCACAACCTATATTCTCCCAGCCTATTATCTCACCTATAGGCCTACTTGCCACGCCGCCTTCAGTTTCTATTGGACGGTCTATCCGAGTAGGGAGGAGATAGGGCCGAAAGTCGATTTTTTTTTTCCAGAGTTGAAAAGTTCTGGCGTTAACCCTGGAGTGATGTAGGACTATTAAACATGTTTGACAAACTTTTGTCCAGATTCAAATAGGCCTAGCTAGCTACATGTATCGGGTGATGCTGTAATCTCATCATGGAAACGCGGGCCGTCAGAATATCGTTGTATTTGGTGTGCGCTCTGTCATGTTTTAGTCGATGTCACGGAGAGCTCAATCCTAGAGGTATAAATGTCTGTGAGTACATGTGAGTATGAGTTTCCTTTTTTGAATTTAGCCTGATTGAAAGTCTTAAGTATGACTCCTCTGTTTCTTAGGGCTATATTAATGATTTTGACAATTCAGCTGACAGTCGCTCGCCTCCATATAGGCTAAAGATGTTTATAATTCTGTCGTTTCCAGTAGAAAGTTATTTAATGTAAACATAATGGTTAGTAGTAGTTCATGAAAAATATTGAAACTCACGTTGAAACCTGAAAATGTCTCCACAGTCCAGGACATTTTCAGTGCTGCAATGGTTGGAGACATCTGGCAGACGAATGCTCAGTGGGTAGGCTAAACATCAGACAACCATAGCACCTGGATTATTCGGATTAGATTTGCAATGTTTTTTTTGTTATTCTTTGCCTTCCTTTAATGACGTCCTAATGATTATTATTTTAGCAATATGTGAAGGGAATTTCACCTGCGTGGAGAATGAAGTCTGTGTGCGTCCCAATGAATGCCGCTGTCGCCATGGTTACTTTGGAGCTACTTGTGATATGAGTGAGAAAACCATATTTTATCTTTACATTTAATGTAAATGCATTTCATTTTACAAACTTGATCTGAATGATGTGGTGAATGAATGTCTGATTCATTCACCACATCAAATTGTGAGTTGAATTGCATGTCACTGTACTTTTCCATGCTTATGTGTCTCTTTGTTTTACAACCATCTATGTATGCTATCATTTGGTATACAGTATATTGTGGCCTAGCTCAATAAGGGTTCATCTCAAGCATCCCAGCTCAAAGTTCCCACCGAGGTGTGTTGAATCTCAAACGGAGGGGAGTGGACATAGGGCTACAACCTGGGATGTAGACATAGAACAGTTATGAAATGATTATTTTTGGGTGGGGGGGTTGTTTCTTTGATCATTCAACAGATGATCAAACTGTAGTTCTGTTTTCATGCATGACATTATCATTGCAAAATATTGAATTAAAACACATCATTAACGCCTCACCCCTGTCATCGCAGAATGCCCACCCCAGTTCTGGGGCCCCGACTGCAAGGGCAGCTGCCCCTGCCATCCCCACGGCCGCTGTGACGACGTGACCGGGAGCTGTACCTGCCTGCCCGACCGCTGGGGCGCCCGCTGCCAGCAGTCCTGCGGCTGCCGTAAGGGCACGTGCGACCAGGGCACCGGCGTGTGCACGTGCCAGCCGGGCTTCTGGGGCACGCAGTGCTCCAAGGCCTGCTCCTGCAGCGAGCGCTCGCTGTGCGACGTCGCCTCGGGCCGGTGCCACTGCGACGCCGGGTGGTACGGACGCGACTGCGACGTCCACTGCGGGTGCAACGGCTCGCCCTGCGAGCAGCTCACGGGCCGCTGCCAGTGTGGGGAGCGATGGTGGGGCGGGCAATGCGAGCGCGCGTGCCAGTGCGTTCACGGCCGCTGTAGCCAGGCGGATGGCTCCTGCGCCTGCAAGCCGGGGTTTCGGGGGAAGCTCTGCAGGGAGCCGTGCCCGGCGGGCTCATACGGGCAGAGCTGCAGGAACAAGTAGGTTGACCAAAATGTTTTACTCAAGTGAGAGAAAGTTTCCATTATGCATTGCCCACATAATGTCCATTGTAACACATGTCGATTCAAAGCGTGATGTCTATGGTGCCTGTTGTTGTAGCGATGACATTCCCTTTGTGGTCTGGTGGGTTTGTACTCTCCATCCCATCATGTGGCAACATCTGTGAGTTGCCGCTCTTTGTTTATTCTTCATCATGTTCAGCGGAAGCAGTAGCAGCAGTATGTATCCCCTATGTTTTTCCAAAGTCCCTCATCTGTGTGGCTGTGAATGCGGTCGTCTGTCTATAGGTGTGGCCACTGTAAAGGCCAGCAACCCTGCAAGGTAACAGAGGGTCTCTGTGTAACCTGCGACCGGGGCTGGAACGGCACGAGGTGTGACCAGAAGTGTGCTAACGGCTTTTTTGGAGAGAACTGCCAAGAGGTGTGTCCGGTGTGCAAAGATGGACACTTCTGCAACCGCATGGATGGCACATGCCCTCACTGCAACCCCGGCTGGATCGGAGAGCGGTACGAGAATAACCATTACTTCTTACAAAACCTTTTAAAAGCTGAAGTAGGGAAGGTTGAAGAGCTATTATCTGAGTGTATTTTGTATTTAAGTAATGGCATCGCCATCCGTCAGCTATTGGCAAATACGCTTTGAGAATATCAGTTTCAAGTTGACTGGTCCTTCATTTGTATGAGACAATTTCGATTTTTGACCGCTCCTGGTTCATTCCTGACCAATGCATCTCTTCCTTCATTGGTTCTGAGAATTAAACGATTAATTCAAATGTAGGGAGGGAGGGAGCAGAGAGGGAGGGGATGTTTTTGGTTGATTTAGTTTCAGAATCTTGCTCCCTTCCGTTCTTTACTGCTCTCTCTTTACAACTCTCAATTCTTACCGACAGCACCTTTAATCAAACCTTTTTTTGTCTATTATTATCATGTCAACACAATAAAGTCAACTGCCATGATAGCAACGACAAGGTCTTATTATAATAACCAATATTTTTGCTAATTAGTCAATAGATGCGTGAAATATTTGAATCTTTGTGTATCAACAGGTGTGAGATCAAGTGCCCCTATGCAACATACGGAGACAACTGTGTCAGTGAGTGCCAGGACTGCTTCAATGGCACATGCCACTTTGTGACAGGAGACTGCGTCTGTGAGCCCGGCTTCCATGGAACGTTGTGAGTTATTCAATGACCAGAGAATGAGAGGTGCCAGATTATAGCCGCAGAATCCCCGCCTACTTTTTAATTATGGAGTGATACAATACAGAACATCAGTATGAATATCAGGCTTTTATTACAGTATTATAATGCTGAACTGGTTAGTTCATTGGGGATACATGAACATATTTATAATCGTGTTCATAAGATCTTACATATTCAATAATATATATAATTTATTTTAATTTTATTTTGTTCTTTGTCCACACAGTTGTAACATGAGCTGTTCTGCTGGTCAATACGGTGTGAACTGCAACCTAACATGCTCCTGTTATGAAAACGACTGCGATCCAGTGTCTGGAACATGCAACCTACGTAAGCGCGCCCTAATGCTCACTGGATACCTTCCCTCATTCAATTCCCATTTTAACATTTGAAATATATACAAGGGCTGGTGTTTCACGATGTTGTCGTTATCTTGAACGGAGCCTTCTGACGCTTGGCCCTCCAGGACTGAACCAGAGAACAGGCTTAGTGGCCGCTGGGCTGCTGTTCTCCCTCCTGCTCTTACTGCTGCTGTCCCTGATCTGCTGGGGTTTGCTGCGCAGACATGTTCCCATCAACAGGTAAGACAGGTCAAATATTGACTAGGTAGGCCCACAAGAATGATATTATCAAGTATTTGTCATGTGAAACATTTCACGTACACAGAGGTTTAAGTGAAGTATTTATGTCTGGTTCTGTTAAAGCAGCCGTGAAAACAAAGCCAAACAAAGACTGTTTGGTGGATTCACTAGGATAAGTTGTAAGCTGCCTCGGGTTCCACTGAGAAGACAGAAGCTGCCTAATGTTCTTGGTAAGGATACAGGTTTTACCTTCAACAGTAGTACAAAAACAACGATGTTTCATGATGACTGATCATGGTATCGATTCAGACTTTACCTTCAACAGTATTCCAATAACAGAACAATGTTTTCGTGATAACTGATCAAATATGCAATGTCCTTGACGAAAATGAAATTGTTCTGGATTAGATCTAACTCTGAGCATTTATCTTACCAGGTTGGAAAAAGCTCCCCTAAATCTTTTTTTCCAAAAGCAACAGTCCCACTAAAGTATACCCATTCAGTCATTTCAAACACACACACATTCCAACAAGGGCCCCTGTGGACCATTAACAGGAAGTGGCAAAATTGCCTCAAACTGCAGTTCTTTCCTCCACTAGGCATAGAGAAGGACAGGAAGATTAGGCTTTTCTGAAGAGTAGTAATAGTTGCAACACACTCTTAAATGAACACTACATTTATTAATTTTAACATTTTTTTGTTTTTTTTTGTGATATATGAAAAGACTATATATTGAATATATATGGAATGGAATTATTGATTTGTAATGGTGAGAAAGTAGTGATATGTCTTACTGGCTAGTTTATTGACAGCTATGTTTGTCTTGGGGCTTGTTTAGCCCCAGGTTTTAAGACACAGACACATGTATATGGAATGACTAACATATACTTATGTTTTACAGTGTCCCACCATGACCCTGAAAACACATTGGACTGCAGTTTCATTGAGACCCCGTCCCCGTCTACAGGGGACCAGCCGACCCCCTCCTGTTCCTCAAGAGGATCACGCTGCTCAGTGGAGACCACAGAAAACAGCCCTGTCTGCTCCAGCCCGCACGGTGAGCCTGTGAAAGAGGCTTGCTTGTTCGCAGCCTTTATTGGTTCAACGTTTTATAGGTGTTCTGGTTGTTGCTAGTGCTTATATATCTGTGTAGGTCATAGAAAAAACGTTCGATTTTTTTTTTTACTTAACTCTGCTCATTTAAATTTACAGAGCTTAAGATTAAATTGGCTTGAAAAACGGTGATATCCTGTCTTTTAATTAAAGCAATGAACTCTTGAACTGAAACATCTTTAGCTGAATTATCTTGAATTGCGGGAAGTGATTGTTTACAGTGGAAGCAAAGTAATCGCCACTTCATCAGGAAGCATCTTGTCTAAGATGCCGAATTGTCCAACATTACTTTTTGTGTGCATGCAAGTTCACTAAACAACAATTATAATGATACAGACTGCTAAAGTGTGGACCCTGAGGGACACAAGAATGCATATATCATTAACGACGAAATAATGTCACTAACGTCCGGACAAGGTTAGGTTTCTCATTCTAGGGAGAGGCAACAAAAGATATTCAGAGTAGCATTTAACGAAATTAAAAATACATTTTTATTATTATTAATAAAAATGCTGTTAAAGGATGGAGGGTTTGACTTTCAATCATTTAAAGTCAAGTTACTAAGTCACATAACTGTTTCCAAATTGAGAACAGCAGTGGCCTCACTTCACCTATGGATTGTTAGTTTTATACTCTGCAATCGCATTTTTCTCCATGGTGAATGTTTTAAATGTGTCGGTGTGTTATTCTGCTCTCTCAATGCTTCTTTCAGAAACTGCCATGGAGAGCAAATCAAACGCAGAGCGGTCCAACAGAACAGAGACGACATTGTTGTTGTCTGATGACGATGAGCTGGAAGCCCAGACGGATCACGTATACGAGGTCAGCACTAGGATAACAGAGCCATGTTTAGACGACCCCAGGGAACTGACCTACCACGCTGCGACCAATAACCCTCCCTATGTGGGCTGCGCACCCCCTGGCGGAACCTCGCCGGGGGGGTCCATACCGCCACCAGCCTCCGAACAAGAAGGTGATGGCGAGACAGACCCTCTTAAAGAAAACACAAAAAGAAATACTGCAGAAAGGGTTAAACCCAGACCTCCTGACCCGTCTACAAAGCCCAGGGCGTCTTGGATTCACCAATCCAAGAGTCCGAAACAGAAGATTCAGGCGGACGCCATTCTACGTGGTACAAAGAGTTCTGAGTGGAAAACCGGTCGAGAGTCTGTCCTCTCCGCTGTGCCTCTGAGTGCTGAGGAGCTAGAGACCCCTCCGGAGCGAATCACCTCCACGAGGACCCCGTTAGGGTTTCTCCCACTAGAACCCATTAGCAGGGCGATGCAGAGCGTTTTGAGGCAGATAAGACATACAGACGGAGACCCTGCGGCTTCCAAAACGTCGTCGGGAAAACATCCCGACGGCGCGGCATCTAACAGCGACATTGTTCCACCACGCGGCACGACGACCCAGCCGGAGAACCCGGTTCTGAAGAGGAATGACCTTGAGAGTGGTCAGGAGAGAAGCCGGCAGTCTCAGCCATCGGCACGGAACAAGAAGGAACCAAGCCAGGCGGGGTCCCAGGAAGGCCCCAAGGAAAGTTTTCCGGTTCTGATGACGAGCAGTCCACCAAATGGAGATTCGCTGCTAGGTAAGGCTGACCGACCAGGGAAGGAGGGCTTGAGAAATGTAAGAAAAGGTTCTCCCACACATCTGAAGACCACAACAAAAAAGCCCATACAAATAAAAAATGCTCAGGAAGGACTTATAGATTCCAAAGTAAATGTAAATGAGTAAACATGAGGCAATATCACTGCATTTGATAGGCATTTTGCATCAACACCAAGAAATCATTATTCATAAAAGTCAGAACTGGACCGAACGAATTGTTCTAAAATATATGAATGTTCCGATACATCAGCATTGAAATTCATGTTTTATTTTATTGCAAGGAAAGCAAGGTAACACCGTGCTTTATACCTTGACCCTGGTGTTATATTATCCGTACCAATTATGTATTGGATACACAATGGGCTTTATATAAGGGAAATGTATTAGTTGCAATTTTATTTAAAAATGTAATAAAACTCTTTATATCAATTTCATATTTTTATTTCTGAAAGCAAAGGTCGTAAAAATGTTTTGACATCATCTACCATATAAAGCCAACGCTTCAAAAGGGTTATTATATACTAGAACAAATCAGAATTGTGGGGCAGATCCGTCACAAAACTCTGTGTACAACATATGCTGTACATACAACATACGTGGTTAGATGTAGAGCTTAATGATCAGTGTAAAAATAGAAATGTGTTTGATGTATGGTACTTGCATAAACTCATTCAGAGACAGCTGCACTGATTGATTGCTGTTAACCCTCATTAAAGGTTAGTCAAATTACAATCAAGCGCTATTTAAAATCAGTTTAGAACATGATTTTGAGATTTTCAGAAGCGTAAAGGTTTTACATATGCAATAATATTCTGGAGCAACAACGGCTCAGTCTTTTCTTCTGCCTACTTTATTAATAGCATATTTGACCAGGTAACATGCAAACAAATGCATCGCTTATGTAAAGATTAACTTTGTTGTACCATGTCAAATTTAAAATGTCCTTTATTCTTAACTATTGGATACTGTCTTCAAACACTATCATCATTTAATTGTACAAGTTTGTTAATAACATAAGTTTGTGTATTTCAATTAACGCGTCATGTCAAAAAACAATAACATGGTTTGCTCATATGCTCACTATAAATAAAACCATTACACGAGTTTAGATTTACAGGTGTGTTTAATTTAACAACTCATTGACACGATTTTGGAGAAGGGAAAGCGAGACAAACTATGACAGAAGAGAGGACAAGTTGACCGGACAGTGAATCCATCTGGGTTGTGTTCTGCCCAGTCCATAAAACGTCCACCAGGTGTGTCGCAGCCGGCACGGACAGGACAGTCACAACATTGTCCAAATAATCAGGCAATAGATGTGTGGGAAAATGGAACACTGAGGATGAACATGGCTTCCTTGGAGTACCACGACATCCTACTCCTCCTTCACCTCGTATTTGTGTTTGATGTGGTTCCAGAGTTTCTGAAACAAAGCGATCATAATAAACGTTACACAACTACTATGCAAGTGCGTCTTTAACCGATAAACATGGCGAGATGTATAGATTGGCGTTGCTTTGAGTTATCTGCTGTTATGTAGCTAGCTACCTGCATGCTAATCTTAAGCTAGCGTCAATTCGTCCTCTACATGGAAGGTCAGGTTATGAGGTATTACGAGCTTAACGACCACACTCACCCCCCGGTTCAACTGTTCAAATACAGCATCGCCGCCTTGGTCGAACACGCGTTCAAATAACACTGCTCCAAATATGATGGTTACAGCGAAGGTGGACGTCCTCCGGAACAGCAAGCTGTAGACGGTCTTTGCCAGTGCCATGTTGAGAGCAGAGTAGAGCGACTCGGGGAAAGCGGAAACTGACGGAGTTAAATTCCGCTGTATGTTTTTGTTTCGTAAATGGGATAAATAAAAATAAAATCCCCCCAAAATGTTATATTTGATCTTATTCGTATAACTTATTCTATGTTAATTAGTTTTTAAATAGGGCAACTTCTTAGTTTTTTATTAATGTCAGTATTTTGTTCTACGTCACCAAACAAGGAAATTACGTTGCCCTACGTCACTTCCCGTTGAGATAACAACACAATTGTAGGTAGAGTACTAATTTTCCATATTCTGTATCTTTGTAGGGTCAAATGCCGACACGTTCATCAATCATTGTGAATTATTTCTCTGTTTGTTTGTAGAGCTAACAGTTTGCTGGCATATTATGAGTGCTAGGTTACGCTAAGTATGCACGCGTTGTTGTAGTTCACTAAAACCTTTCAGCCTACCCCTTGATTACCCATTGATTAGTTGTGTGTTACAATATGCATATTGATTTAGGCCTGAATTCCGAGTTTACTCTTTCTACTGTTGTGGAACTGATTTCGTCTAAATCGACCCTTGAGCTTTTGGGTACCATTTGAATTGCTTTAGCTTTACAGCCATACCAAGAAAGTCAACCCTCGTTTGTTTCATTTGAGTGACTACCATTTGTGTTTGACGACTTGCTGGTTTGAATCCCTGCAGACACGGGGGACAGGGCATTATCCTGGGAAACATGTGCATGTTCCGACTTGCATCAGCATATACCGATAGTATAATAGTTATTATTTGACGTTTTCTAAGCTGTTGAGATATTGAACAGCTTATCTGTTCGGATCAGATGTAAGTTAACAACTTGTTATTATAATTATTATTATTTATTATTATATATATATATATTTTTAATCGTAGAAGTTGAACCATGGGGAGGCGGTATTACTGCGACTACTGTGACCGGTCCTTTCAGGACAACATGCACAACCGGAAAAAACATCTCTTCGGAGTTCAGCACCACAGATCCAAGAAAGCATGGTTCGATCATTTTAGAGGTAAGAAGGATCTCATTTGTGTTTATTGATTCATGCTGAAGGTATTTGTAGTATGTGTGTTTGTTAAATATGTGATAATATTTCATTTTCGAAAACAAATTTGATTTAGTTTGAGGGTTTTACTTGCACAACTTCCAGCAAAGTCTCTGCAGATGTTAACCTCTGTTTATGAGAGGCATAAGGGGACAGTCCAGAGGACATATTTTCTTGTCTTTTTCTTTCATGACCATTTTAAAATAAGACACTGCAGCCATTCTACAGGACGAGCAAGCAAAGAAACCATGCAGGAAGTTTCTACAGACAGGTATGATCAAAGTAAAAAACAAACCAAAAAACAGATGTTCAACTTTGGGATTAATGCGACAAACCTATGTTTAGTAACATTCTTACCTCTACATTAGGAAATTGTGGCTTTGGTCCAAGTTGCCGGTTTTCTCACATGTCCGAAGAAGAGATGGAACAGCTAAAAATGCAGATTGAAGGTGAGTTGTAACCACAAGGTGGTGCTGTTCACCACGCTACTTCAGGGCTGGAGTCATTGCGTTGGTCTTGTTGGACGATGACATTATTCCGCCATATGTTGCCAGTATTTCACAATAATAATGATCATTTAATGTTTAATTTAAAGTCTTCATGGTGCATAAGAACATGTTTTTTGCTGTGTTATATGCTTAACCCTAACCCTGTATTTGACAAATATATATGCATCATAGTATCTGTTTTAAAGGTCAATGCCGGTCTAGGTGATAATACCATCGTAAATGTCTCTTCTGGCTTTTTGGTTTGATCACCAAAACAGGAACTGTTCTTTAAGCAATTCTCTTACGTAATAGAGGAGAGTGACTCATTTTTCTCATGTCTGTTTTTTAGACGAAAGGAGTCGCCGAGAGGACCCCAAATACAGAGGCTCCGCGACGGGTGGCGTGGAGGAATGGCTGACGAAGCGGCAGAAGAGGAAACCTGCCCAGAGCAGCGACGGGTAGGAGCTGGCATCAGTAGCCCTCAGTACTTAATCAGTCACGGGTGGAGTGTGGCTAATGTTTACTCCGCCACACCATTATCCACACCTCAACCCCTTTTCCATATGTTGTCCCTACAGAGTGGCGGAAGAGGAAGAGGAAGAGGAGGAGGAGGAGGATGAAGCGGACCAAACGGCGAGCGACGTTGTCCAACATCTCCTCTCCATCCCTGACCTTCCGCCCTCACTCCGGCCCCCTCCCCCAGGGGGGTGGAGGGTTGACCTGGACACAGGTGGGGAATGGGGATGAACGATACTTAATAATTCATATATAGCCGGGCCCGCGACCCAACCTTTCACAAGGTCACAGCTGTAACATCAGGGGAAGTGTCGGTGCCGCACGACAGTGGTGTTTAATTTGGTGTTTTCTTTTATAATCCCGTAAATACAACCATACATACAGGCCAACATTTCACAGCGTGAAGAAGGGAAAGCATTACTTCCTCAGTGAGTTCTAGCTGTGGTATTGCCTGTTTTGAGTGATTCTGTTGTTTTCTTGCACAATGAGTAACCTTTTATATTTGATGCAACATTTTCACCTTGTTATATTTATTAAAATTTGAGCTACGAAATTTTATTATTGACTGGTTTTACAGTGAGTTGTTTGTTAACTATTTTGTTTTTTATATAGTATTTTTTGTTTTTACAAGCACGAGCATAACACTTAGTCTGTGGATAGGTTATCAATAATATGTTGATTTCATCATCAATGATATTTTTTACAGAAAAACTAAAGAGATTATAATACATTTTCAACATTAAGTACTTTCAGCTTTCACACAACGTATTTTATAACAGATGGACCTCTTAAAATTCACATGCAAGAAACTATTAAATGTAATTTTGGGAGTCACTGATAATGGTACTTCTATAATTACATAAGGATACATCTCTGGGTCATTTCATAATGAACACAGTCCTATGTTCATATCAACCAAATGGACGTCGCCATTATTTTCAAGATATTTCCCCCCACCCCACCACCAACCACATTGGCACATTCATTAGCATGCTGGAAGCCTGTTGCTTCTGTAATGACCGGTACATCTCTGCACTTTTCTCTACCACCCCTCCCTCTGCGCTGTTTACCACCTTAACCTCAGCCAGTCACCAAGAGGCTGATGTGAATACCAGATTCTACAGTGTCGTGTAGAAAGATGGATGAAAACCTCTTGCATGATATCCATATCACCGGTGCCCTTGGGAGCTCTGTTTGTTATTCTAATAGACGAACACGTTTCCCACATGTTGCCTGAACATTTGTGTCAACACTGGTATTGCTAGAGAAAAAATATCAGCTCTTGAATTTTAACACCAGCTTCATCTTCCCATTTGCATTTCGGTAATTTGGGATACAATCAATCAAGGTTAAGTCATCATTAGAGTCGGACAACGCTGCATGTTATCCTTGAGCAAGCGTTACGTCAGAACCGTGAATCTGCTGAAGTGTTTGCCTGTCTCTAACAAAGGATACCGGTGAACAACAAACCAAAACTAGAATCATGGTCTGTTTTGACCCTTCAGATATCAAGGAAATGACTCATAATAAACACATGCATCTTGCTGTCCTGTGTCCAGGATGAGGCACACTCCGTTCTTCCTTAGTGAACTGGAGCCAAAACATTGGTACCCGGGTCTATTCTTTAACTAAAATAAAAACCTAAACAAAAGGAATAAATAAAGCTTGGGGATTTCACTATTCCGTGTATGAATAATTCAAAACAGTGGAACCTAAATAAATTGTGCTGGAACTTTAAAACTTGCTGGACGTGGAAATATATTGTAGGCTTACGTTTCCACAATAATGATAAAGTCTCCCATTGCAGATATGCAGCGATAATTGGCCATTTATGCTACTTTTATATATATTTCTTGGCGCTGTCAATATAATGCAGTGGTTCAATTCACAATTAGTATGCAGACCTGAATGCCAGAGCTGACCATTAAATACGTGGAAAGTTTACCATAGCATTTTGTTCAACGTTAGTTTGTGTTCACTCCTTGGTGTTTTATGCTTCTCGCTTCCTCCCAGGCAGTTGTTTTATTCAGCTTGGTTGAAATAATTCTGCTAGTGTTGGAAGGGATGTGGTTTTCTAAATTGACTGCTTCTGGTTTTTAATTGTAGCTGGCTGAGTGCCCCAGTTATTTGGGAGAATGCATAACTTGGTTTGAGTTTTGAATGTTTTATTGGAGCATGCAGAACATCACAGCCTAAATTCATAAAATTAATAAGAATAATGCATTCATTATTCATATCCTCGGATCATTTATTCATGTATTTTGATGTGATGAACACCTTCTGTAAAAAGGCTGTATCGTTAGGCTTATCTTGTTGATCGCCTTTTCGCAGGTAGCTGATTATTTGAACCAGAAAAATACAAAATATAATGTGTGACAAATGATCCCCAGTCCTAAATGCTGTCACTCATGTAGAATTTTACCGGGCCAACAACTGTTAGGAGTACTCTTATTCCTCTCCACACCAAGGGTGCCAAGAGTTCCCTTGGTTGGAGGTGGGGGGGGGGGGGGGGG
>OMKX01113741.1:0-11469 GCA_900302425.1 Brosme brosme | reverse complement strand
ACCCTTAAAGATTTAAACTCGGCTGCAGCGGATCGGTCTGAAATGTGTTTTAGGGATTTCTTTCGTTAGTCAATACAGTGAGGTTGCAGGCGTCAGTCATTAGTAAACACGGTACAAGCCGTTTGTAAAGACACCAAAAAACATGCAAAGACGGGATGGGATTAAGGGTGGGTCTGGTGCATTGTGGGTAATTGGTATTTATCTCCCGGAGGATGCTAATGAGCAGATGCAGTCGGAGGTACGAGGAGAGTGAAAATGAAGCACTTGTGGTGGAGGGGCCAGGGGTTGGCTTGCTAAACCCTCAGGTGTGTGTGTACGTGATATCACATCAAGGCTATATTTTGGTGTGTTGTGTCCTGGAGGAGGTATTTTTTAATCATCAAACACACGCCTTTGTGTATGGTAATCATGCTCGTGTGGTGCAACATAATTGAAGAACCCAAGCTGACATAAGCTGACACTGTTCCCCTGTGCTGCAGAAAGATGCTGGATGTTTTGAAAAGGTCAAACCTCCGTCTGCAGCCTCAATCCGTCCTCCGTATCTGCTGCCCTCCCGTGTTTGATCAGTTACTCTTTTATCTTTGGATTAGTTACTCCCAATTTAGCTTTGAATGTCCTCAGCCTCACTTATAAGCTTGGATAGGAGCGTCCGCCAAATGCAAACGTGAAGTGCATTCGAAGACGAGTCTTCCCAGTCTTCTAGCTCTATCTTTAAAAACCAACAGCGTTGTATTTGCTATCTATGGTTGTTGCAGTCTCCCGCCTGTCTGTCTCTCGTTCTTGAAGCTAAGATGGTGGTGGAGATGTCTAGGGCTTTGATGGTCGGTCAGTGGAGTTGACCTTGGCATGACGGGTAATAACCCAGGGACCGTGAGACGGGCCAGAGCTAATTTCTGGTGACAGCAGGGTCCTTGTTTTGTCATAACTGTCTGAAGGTTTGATAATGGACCAGGCTTTTCTTCCCGGCATCAAAGACGGCCAACCGTGTGCAAGCATAGGCTTCTTTGTTCTTTATGCAGAAAGCAATGCAATCCGATGCAATTCTGTGCAATGCTGCCGAGATGCTTGCTGAATCAAATTCACAGCCCGACATAAAGTATTATAAAGCCTTAAAATTTTCTTTCACACTTTTCTCCCAGACTTTTTTCCTTTGATGCCTGGATGGAGCTGTATTTTTCATATGCATGCATATGAAAGGCTCCCTACAGCAATGTGGGGCTGTGTTCCTGGATTTAACACTGCCACCGAGAAATATTCATATCGTGGCAGAGTGTAAAATAATCTATTTTAGATGGAGCTGGCGTGCTCTACATCCTCTGTACTGGAGAGATTAACACACACACACACACACACACACACACACACACACACACACACACACACACACCTTCCAATTGACTGGAAGCAGTGAGTCACAAGATAACAGTGATGGTGTGGGCTGCTTTCATTGTCTGATCACTCTGTTAACTCTCAGACGAATCTAGCCAAGAGGCTCTCGCTAAACAGTAACTTATCTCCCTGTTCCCCTCCTGAAAACCTTTGAGCCGTACAACAAATTTTAACCTGAAAAAAAAATAACTGTGAAAAGAGTCAAACCAGAGATCAAATTAAGAGTTTCACCGGAGTTGTGCAAATGACATTCAGTCCTCCCCCCTTTCCCCACCTCAGTAAAGGCAGGGTGCTGCTACTTTACGTGCAGCTGTGAAAGATGGAACAGCCTCTCACACATTTCAAGAATGACTGTGACTTCAGCAGCAGCAGCCCCAGTTGATATCTTCTGCCAGCTTTAAGCCGAGGGGGGACGGCGGAAGACTCAAGCCCTGCCAACCCAATGGGTTAATAGTGCTGAGCGGGCTTTGTCACAGACCCCCACTGTGCTGAGGGTGCCCTGTACATGTGTCAAGCTTTGCTGACACCAGAGGCGTGTTGTTTACACAATCGTAAAACAAAAGATCCCTCTGGTAATAACAGTGATAGCTGGGTGCTTACTGCAGCCGGTTTGGATCAGCTGGTCTACATCTTGCCACCGCCCTCCTCCCTGACCTGCTGCTGACCTTTCTGGGTTTTGCTGATTCATATCTACTAGGTGATCTGGTGTGAGTTTGTGAGAACCATTAGCTAGGCCTGCGATGTGTATGTGTGGCTTTTAACGGGGGTGCTGATGCCTGTAGCCTGTGTAGCAGGCTGGTGTGAAAAAAAGAAAATAAAGAAAGATTACAAACGGAACCAGACGACATAACTGAGGATTATCTAGTGTCCCCATGGTAGGTCACATGCAGCCAGGTTGGTCCTGATGTAGGTCCCACCTATGTAGGCGGGGAAGGCAGAGGAGACTCGCTAAGCTCTGTTATGCCATTGTTTTCCATCTCTCAAGGAGCGGTATGGGATTGGCAACTGGCCTGGCCTGTTTAACTACTCATCCATGCATGCCACGTTGAGGTGGCCAGTCCCATTTTTTCACTGGCAGGTAAAAGAACAAAGCAAATAGGATCTACTCGCCCTCTAACTACACCCGGCCCGGCTGCCTTCAGAACAGGAGATAGCTCATCAGAAGGCCCAATCTCTATTGGAGGTAAAGTGTTTTGGGCACTGGTTGATAGAGAGGCTCGTCTCCAGGTGATTTTTAATATTGAATGCACAGCGGTTGCAAAAGCAGTGGAGGTTGACCAGGAAGGAGGGAGCACCTAAAAGTGAAATTAGACAGGCTGTCCTTCTGATCTCGAGTGGGAGGATATTACATTCCTCCTGCACCCACCCCCCATCCCCTTCCAACTCCTCCCTTTTCCATCCAAGCATTGTAATCATAGTAAATAGGCAGTGATACATCACATGAAAGTGAGAAACTGCCTTCACGCTCATCACAGTGTATATGACCGGAATAGGGACTACAGATGTACTCATAACTAAAAATGAGAACCTGCAAACACAATTCATGACACTGATAACAACATGTAAACAGGCGGCTGCTCGCCATGCACTCCGATAAGACAGTGACCTACAAGAGCTCATAAAGTAAGCCACCGAAGAGAGCAGCGTGGGGAAAATGACACTGGTCAAACAAATTTCACTCTGAATTTGCCATTCCATTTTCCCTTTCCCTCTTAAGATGTGCAATCATTACCATACACAGATATCATTCAAGGTTCCCTGAATAATTAACTACCACAGTAGCACTTACTGGCAGCCCCTCTATGATAGATAAGCAGAAGTAATGTTCTTTGACTCTTTATTTAGAGTGACCATATCAAAGACTCTGCCAACTTTGGAATTACATAACAAACTATAACTGTATATAACTATAACAATATAACAAACTAACACACTATAAGTGACACAATATTGTGTGTAACATTCAATAAAACCATCATGCATACATACATACATACATACATACATACATACGTGAAATTGAAATTAAATATGGGAAAAGGTGTTAATAAATCAGAAATGTCATTGTCTGCCCAATCTTACAAACTTGGAGTAGGTATTACCTACTGCTTGAGCGTTTGGGAATTTGGATGATGATATCACTAAATAAAAACTTGGACTGCTACACATTCTCTTCATAGTCAGGAATCATGTCTAATCAATTCAGCAGCCTAGGGAATTAGGGTAACACAATACCAGACCTGTAAAGCTCTACAACTTGTCATACATTTAGATACTCACATGATGTGCAGTTCACCCACTGGCATAGAAGACCGTCAGAACATTCTTGACAATTTGTATAAGTATTACAATCACCTGTAAACAACATGTCCATTAGATAAAGCTAGAAGAGTAATTGTCAAGAAGATACAGACAAAGGAAGGCCCAATGCATGTGTCACACGTGATTTGGATTAAATATTTCTAAAATAGGCTATTCCTAAAATAACTTGCATGTGTTAAAACAATATAAAGTTTAAACGCTTTTATGATGTTATCATACACATTTGTAATAATGCAATTCACCCGTGATCAAGTGTTTTCCCGCGTGACTGGCGGGGAAAAGCAGTAGTATCCTATTATTATAACAAATAATACATTACATGGCTCACTGCGGCGGACACCATGAGGTTTCCCATGACCAAATTATACACTACCCTGGAATTACTTCTTTAGCTTACATCAAATAAAAATGGATACTGTATTTGTACTTTATAAAGAACACATACACCCCACTTGTACATGTATTATTAACACCAATAGCCCACACTTTCGGTGAAATAAGGGAACGTTAACTTGGCTGGAATGGCCACTCCGCTTGCCATTGGCCAACGTGGATACAAACCTATGAATCAGTCAGGACTGACAGCAATGGCATTAGAATAAGGATGTAACAACCTTCAGATCATCCAGCGAAGTACTCGACGACCCGTTTAGTTAAAGAGGTATAACTAGTTAAAGAGTATAATGTAGAACATTCGACATATTTCTAAATAGCTAGCTGCTAGCTCCGAGCTGAGGAAAAAAAACTGCGTTCAGAGATGTCGCAAACATACCTGTGCCTGCTACTGTAGTCGTAGACGAACATACCAAAGCAACAACTAATGTGAAAAATACAGCTTTGAAGTACATGATATCGTCGTTATTGTTACTGCTTTCTAAACTAAAGGAGGTAATTCTCTCACGAAGCGTCTAGAATAAGATTTCTGAAATGTGGTTCCTCTTCGTGGTGCGTTGACGTTCCTGCTCGGTTATACTTCCTACTTGACAGGTCATGTGGCACATCTTCCTGGGAGGGGTGGAAACAAAATGCGTTGCCAACTGCATTATTCCGCTGTGGCAGCTCATTTTGTTAGATCATTTATGTATGACATATCCCAATCTTCGCGTACTGCACATTTGCAATTCCTGACCTGGCGGTAGTAATTTGGCACAGGTGTTGACACCCTCCTCTGGGGGGATTACAAGAAATAGCATTGAGGAGCTTATGAACAGCTATGATGAATCCTATCTAGACTGCAACAATAATTTAGCTGTTTCCTGATCGAAACAAATACACATTTGATATATTAAAATCATGGAAAGACACAAATAACACCCACATATCGTATTTTTTTATTCTGATAATAATTCATCAACATAGTAGACAAACCAACGTTTTACAAAGTTGGCGCAAAGAAAAAATATGCATTTTTTCTTTAAAAGAAAAATAAGAAAGGCGAGTCATCATGGCTCAAATACTCCACAATCTGCCACTCTACAATCCTGCTTGGGTCTTTCATTATATGTAGGAACTTCTTCAAGTTTCTTCAGAACATCTGTTCCTTCAACCAGTTGACTGGAACGAAATTGTACAAGTATTTCATTTTAGAATTTAGGAAACACAAACACATGAATTATTCTGAATGAAATTCTGAATGATATGCTACGATGTAGAAGAAAAACATCTGATCAAATAAATAAGTGGCACAGACCCAAAGGCAACATAATTATTGTCCATCCAGAGTGCTGGCTGCATAGTGATGTAGAACTGGGATCTGTTGCTATGGGGACCCTGATTGGCCATCCCGAGAATGCCTCGTTTATTATGGGAAATCGCAAAGCTCTCATCTAGAGCCAGAGAATACAGAAATACTTAATTTACCTAATTGAGCATCTCAAAACACATAAGGAAATAAGTTTTATGGATGTACCTTCAAAATATGGACCATAGATTGACTCCCCTCCATCTCCTTTTCCAGCTGGTGAAATATCTAAAAAGAAAATATATATATATATAATTCATGTAATTATTTGTGGAGGGGGTCAATATAAATGCTAAAGATACACAGCGTTTTTACAATTTTAACATAGAGGTTTACATGAGGCTGACGGCCATACCTCCACCCTGTATCCAGCCATTGAGCACGACACGGTGGAACAGAGAGCCCTTATAGCCTAGCATAAGGCCACCCTGTGACAGACCTAGTTCCCCTGTGCACAGAGCCTGGAAGTTTGTACATGTCTTTGGACACACACTCGAAAATAGCTGGGAAGAAAAGATCGTGACACTGACTTTAATATTTTTTATTTGCCCATCTCACAACTATTGGGTACTGCTAGAATACATTTTGATGTCATGCTATTCACTTACCTCAAACACTAACCTTCCAATTCGTTCACTACGGATGTCGATATCCATGAAGACAAATTGATGCTATAGTGAAAAAGAAAGAGACTAAACTGACTGAAACTCTAGGTAAAATAAATGGAAAGTAAATTAAAATGATCATCTACCTACATGCTTTATTGGCAACAGTTCACCCTCAAGATATAGATATGTATGCTTACCAGACAGTAATAGCAAGTGGGTGTGTGTGTGTGGGTGAATAACAACAGAGGTGTGGATGAATACAAAAAATGTATTGTGTCTGATTTGATATGCACTCATCCCGACATATGACTGTAGATTTTACTTGCCCCTGTGCTGTTGAGGTGTTTCAAGTAGTGGTCTTTAGTTATGGCCAGATAAAGTGCATTTGGCCTGGTGAAAGTGAAGTTCCACTGTTTCTCAGCCCAGGCGCAAAGGTCCTTTTCATCACCAAGAAGTTTTCCATTCAGAAAGCACATCAGGTTTTTTGAGAAGTGCCACATCTCGCCACGCAATTCCTTAAGTGAGAGGTGTTAAATGACTCATATGGTCTGATTCAGCATTTCAGTGTTCAATCAAATTACAGCAAAAATGTTAAAAACATTAAGCACACACAGCCAATTCAACTGAGACTGAACATCGACTGTGAACCTCTTACGGCTGCAGTCTCTTTGATTATTTATTGTATTTAACATTACTCATTCAAAACTAATTTCAGATTATGTTGAACAGTTATATATGGCTACAATAAGACATTGTGCACAGTCTTGATAGTCGTGGATATCGGCTGTAGTCGAATTGAATTAGTATTAGTATTAGTATTGAATTATATAAAAAATCATCAACATACCATTTTCCTATTGCAAAGGTACTCATGCCATTCAAATTCCAGAAATGGGTGAATTGTTGGATCCAAAAATGTCCCGGGGAATCTCTGTTTTAATCCCTGTTATAGTGTTGCAGATAAAATAAATTACTTATATCAAATACAATGTATGATGAAAGCTTGATAGAAACAATGTTACTTACGTCAGCGACACCTTTAGCAATATGGAAATTAGTTTCTTTAATCAATCCAAATATTTCTAAGTATGATTTTGAAGGAGTAGCTAGAGTTTTCGCCATGAGTACACACGTAATTGTTTTTATTATTTTGTGGAAAATGTAGAAATGTCGAAGCATGTAAACACAAACGCCGTATCCATAGCAACGACTATATCCGGGCGCCGTAAAATGACGCAAAATTTAGGCGCGCACTTTGAAAAATATTGTTGTGATGTGGATGTGATAGGCTAACGCACGTTTTGTCGTTTGAATTTGTGCCAAAAACATTCACATTGTAATGGGTGTGCAGGATTTGTGGTCTACAATTGGCCCGATTAGAGAATCTGTGCCCTTATACAGCTTAACTGGAAAGACTTTAGCCGTGGATCTCAGCTTGTGGGTATGCGAGGCACAGCACGTCCAAGCTATGATTGGGAAAGTCACTAAGCCTCATCTAAGGTAATTTGACACCTGGTGATGCCAGACTACTCTTTTCTTGTAAACGTTTATCGAACAATAATATCTGGCACATAATAGTCTAACAATGGTCGTATAATACTATAAACAACTCTTATGTTTACAGGAATTTATTTTTTAGAGTGTCGTCCCTCACACTTATGGGGATTAAGCTAGTCTTCGTCATGGAAGGTGAAGCCCCGAAGTTGAAAGCAGAAACCATGAGCAAGAGGACGGAGAGCCGTTTCGGAGGGTTCAAAAAGGCTTCCCCAAAATCAACAAAAACAACAAAACCAATAAAAAGCACCGGTAGAGGGCGCTTTCAAGCCGTACTCAGAGAGGTTAGTGCACTGATCACTAGAATGAACACGTTGATGTATATAATATAGGACCCAAGTACAGTAAAGTTGCTGTTTTGCCGCACATGTCCGCAGTGTGCAGAAATGTTGGACTGTTTGGGTGTTCCGTGGGTGACGGCAGCAGGGGAGGCTGAAGCCATGTGTGCTTACCTGGACTCTCAGAGCCTGGTAGACGGCTGTATCACCAACGATGGAGACGCCTTCTTGTACGGAGCCAAGACCGTTTATAGGAATTTCAACATGACCACTAAGGCAAGCTAATGAATATAAGGATGTATGTTCCTGTCAAATGTTTCTGAGGACATACCCTTTTCACATAGGCGGTATTCTACGAATAACACTAGTGTCGCTCCTTTCTTTAATTATCAGCAGCAAGGAAGTTATACCAATCTCCTGCATATGACAATTAAAGAGCCTTTTGTGTTTTTACAAGGACCCGCTGGTAGACTGTTACCGCACATCTCGAGTACAATCTGAACTGCATCTGTCCAGAGAGAATCTGGTGGGTCTTGCTATCCTTCTGGGCTGTGACTACATTCCTAAGGTATGGAATAGAAAAAACTGACAACTACCAGATAAAAATGAATTATTGTATTTTAATTTGTATTACTATTTTTTAAGGGCATACCCGGAGTTGGTAAAGAACATGCTTTGAAGTTAATGCAGACATTGAAAGGACAAACACTTCTAGAAAGGTAATATATACATATGCCTTGAAAAAAAATTCACAAAAGAAACAAATCCAAAACGGATCTTTTTTTTTTTTTTTACAATTTGCATCTTAAATTACTCCATCAGGTTTCGCCAATGGCGGATGGAGGGTCCCTGCATACCAGAGGGGGATACAAAGAAGGTTCCCCATTGCAAATTATGTCTCCACCCTGGTGGGTGTAGCCCTGCCCTGCCCCGCCCCATGGGTTCTGATACGTGGTGTGAGGGATGGGATGTGGGAGGGGGGTAAGGGGGTTGGTTACCAGGAGTTAATGCTGTCACACCCAAGCCCAAAAATAATAATAGAAGTCTTGGCCATTTCACCAGTCATATCTTTTTCTATAAAAATGTATAATATAAATAATATTATAATAATAAATTGTATATATATTGTGCTGCCTTGTATTCGTCCACTACCTTTCTTTTTAAATTATGATAGTTTTATTATGAATCTTCCACGTTTCTTCTTCCTCCTCAGGCTCCGCCAAGGCCCATGAGCGTAGCGGCTGCGTGCTGTGCCACAGCCAGCAGTTCTGCCAACCACAGGACTATGACTACCAGTGCCCGTGTGACTGGCACAGAACCCAGCAGAGACGACAGGCCCACTCCTTTGAAGCTGGCATCAGAAAGCAAGTCCATCTCCAATAAAGCATTCTCACGGGCTATGACTAAGCTATTGTGGCTAACGCATGCTATGCTACATATAGACACTTTTTACAGAGGTGTCATCATAGGACAAAGAGAGAAGTCACCCATTATGGGTCATATAGGGCTTGTACATTGTGACGTCACATCTCAATGACAACATTTTGGAAGTATAGGGGCATAGTATTAGGAATGCCATTGATAGTAATGGTGTTTTGGTCATTGTTTAGTAATTAAAAGTATTTGTCATTATGGGGAGACATTGTTGTGCTTGAAACTACCACAGGGTTTGTCAAGCGAGACATGGCAAAACAAAGTTTTGATTAGCCTATGTTACGATATATTTACGTTTAATTAAGATTTTACATTACTACAACTCTCGAGGCATCAAAAATGTATCGCCAACAAAAAATTCTAAGATACATTCTGATGTACAAGCCCTATAGCTAGGAAACGGGTGGTAGACTTGTTTTCACTTCTATTCGTGCCCCGGCACATAAAAAGAGCAGGCCCGTAATTAGTGATATCAGTGACATGGTTATCCTGTCTATTGTGTGAAAAGACTACATGGATTGATAACCATGCCCTATACTTGGTGTTTATTTCTTTCTTATTATTTTCTATTTTTAGGAAAACACTGGCAAGTGAACATTTCCCCTTTACAGAGGTACATTTAATTAATTTTCTAATCTTGTCATGTTGGAATCAATGCATATTTGAGGTTTGAAGTATATTCAACAATATTCACCATTGCAGATCATAGAGGAATTTCTCATCTCCAAGGATAAGCATGTGCCAAGTTTTAGGAGGGCGAAGCCAAATATGTTGCCAATGCAGGTACATTTTTATTCAACTCTTACTTCTTACTTCTGTTACTAAATGTATTCCGTGCAAAGGAGCGATCGTTCATAGTGCATCAACAGGGGGCCAAATGTGTCACTTTTTCTTTTCTTTTTTTAGAATTTTGCCTTTCAGAAGATGGAGTGGCCGAAACACTACACCAGTGAAAAGGTGCTAGTCCTGATGACTTACACTGACCTCATGAACAGAATATGCCGGAAAGAGGCGTCTTCGCAAATCAAACCCCTTCGGTACGTATCACAAAATAATTTGGGGAAAAAACTGTAAATTAGACCAACACTAACTGCATCATTTTTGTTCTGTGTTTTTGTTTGTGACAGGATATTGAAACCAAGAGTGAGGAATGGAGTTGCCTGTTTCGAAATCGTCTGGAGCACACCAGGTCTGTGTATTCTTGTTAGTCATCACTACATTGTGAACATTATCTTTTTTAAACCACACCACAAATTTCAGCTTTGACATCTGTCGTGATGTCATCTATGATGTCCTTCATTTAGTATCTGTTGCCCTTCAATTCAGACATCAAATCATTGAAATCATTGAAAAGTAAATCCTCCAATTCTCCAGGCCAGGGAAGTGCCATCATGTCTCTTCAGGTTAGCCCACCCAAGATGGAGGAAAGGGGGGTGTTGGGGCGGCTGCAGATGGGGGAGGGAATGGGGGTCTTGTCTGTTATAGTGACTGGTTATGAGTTGAGGTTCAGAGAGGACCTCGGAGGTGACGAATCAGTCACAACACCTGTAGGTGCTAAACCGGCTTCCTCCTGAACCTTGGAAAACTATCATGAACAAGGACATGCAACCTGACATGACAGGCGTGTGAAACCCCACCTGTTCAAGTCCTTCAATAGAAAATAAATACAACAGTTTTTGAATTTGCACTGTGTTCTCCTCTCTAAAGTTAACAATAACTGCTACAGTGAAGTGTGTGTGTGTGTGTGTGTGTGTGTGTGTGTGTGTGTGTGTGTGTGTGTGTGTGTGTGTGTGTGTGTGTGTGTGTGTGTGTGTGTGTGTGGGGGAGTGTGCATCACTGTGTGGTAGAGTCCTGAGCTAAGGCAGGGCGCCGTTTGTTCTCCATAAAGACCACACTGCTCCTTTCATGTTGGAGCCGCCAGGCCTGGAAATACTGACACAGGAGATAGAGACGCACAACACACACACATACACACACACACACATACACACAGACTCCACCAGAAACCACACAGCCAGAGGATGACCACAGAGAGACAGGGGACGAGGGATACACTGGAGGGACGTAGAAAAGACAAATCTGGGTCGCTGAATGAAAATAAAACATTTAAAGGCTTTTCCCATTGTCAACACCACCCCTCCCC
>OMKX01113740.1:3051-18192 GCA_900302425.1 Brosme brosme | reverse complement strand
AAAACAAAACATATAAACAGTGGGTAGGCTAGGCCTTGGCGTACTCACTTAGAAACCCTCCCCGCACAACATGAATTAACTCGGTCAAGTCATGGAAAGTCAAGTCAAATTACACAGGCCTTAATCAGAGCAACAACAGCGTCGCTGATCCCCGTTTGTGGCTCAGACCCTTTACCCACAATCCTTCAGCCAAAGCCCTGCAATACAAATCATAGCGGCAAAATAAAACTAGAAGCAGAAGAATGGAAAACGTTATCAAAGGCCATAGCGCTCGGACGGTTTATCGGGTATCTGCCGTCGGCCTAGACTTCCCACGTTAGTATTTACGAAGTCAAAACGGGATTAATGCTGCATTCACGTGCTATGGAAAAGATGATCTTTTCCATTTGTGAACTGGAAATTACGAGTGCGTTGTGTTCAAGTGCTTTTGTTGTCGTAGTGAAATGAAGCATGGCGGACCCACAGACTGTGACCTGGGTAAAACATTTGGAAAGGTCAAAGGTTATCTCATCTCGGCCACTCGTGTATCAAAATATTCTACGAGCTCTCCAGTGGAAATGACGACGTGAGGGGGTATTGATGTGCAATTTTCACGTCGGCTTTTGGTATTTACCATAATTTCCATAGCACGTGACGGCACCAAAAAATACAATGATGCAGATACTGCAGTTCCTCCGCCTGCCTGTAGGCGGCAGAGAGAAACAACAGAGTGAGCAGATTGTCTTCATCAAACCAGAGAGGAAGGTTGCAGTGACAACACGTAGATGGTACGAGCTAGCCATCAGTTTAGATCATTTTGTTGGCTCATCCACGAATCCTAAACACACTGACAGCTTCCGTAAGTCATGAGGTTGTTTTCAATAAGAGCTGTATGAAGTCAGCATGCGGTGTTTAAAAGAAACCCGGTTATTTTGCAGTGTTATTCGTCAAGGTAGACACATTACCCGGCGATGCTAGCTAACCTTAACTGTGCACATATCTGATATTAAGTTTAATATTACATCGGTAACTTTATTACCCTTCTTTAGAATCTAGCAGGTTAATAAATAATATACGCGGAAATGATGAAACGACGCGCTGAACCTGTTTTAAACCATTGTGTGAAGCATTAGAGCTAGGCTGACTGGGCTGCCCAGGGGCTCACCAGAGAGCACACAGCAGGGAGACATCTGTTGGTGAAACTGATGTCCTGCAGACAACACGTCATGCAGCAGCTGAGATTTATTCTGGAAGAAATATGTACTTTTTAAAATCCCCGACTTGAGATTAGGGAAACATGTCGACATGTAGCATGTATCAATTTGTACAACCAAATACTTTACTATGCTTAGCCGTCTGAGACTAGTCATGTTTTATTACATCGAAGGACGTTAGTAATGAGTCTTTGTCCCCAGAAAGCATGCACCAACCATGGCCATGCAGTCCATGCTGCAGGAGCGCATCGTCATCGCCCAGGAGCTGCTCGGCCGCGTGGAGCAGCTGTGCCAGCGACAGCCCCAGCCAGTGGAGGGCCGGGCCAAGCTGTGCAGCAAGCTGCGCGCGGAGCTCAAGTTCCTCACAAAGGTGAAGAGTGGTGCGGTCCAGGTCAAGGAGTCCCACCTCCACAGCACCAACCTCACCCACCTGCGCGCCATAGTGGAGACCGCGGAGAGCCTGGAAGAGGTGGTCTCCCTGCTGCACGTCTTTGGCTACGAGGATGACCAGGACGGCGGAGGTGGGAAGCAGTCGCTGGTGGTGGACGTGGTGGCCAATGGCGGGCACACGTGGGTGAAGGCGGTGGGACGCAAGGCAGAGGCGCTGCACAACATTTGGCAGGGGCGGGGCCAGTACGGCGACCGCAGCATCGTGAGCCAAGCGGAAGAGTTTGTGCGCGCCAGCGGGCAGCAGCCCATCCAGTACAGCAAGCCGCACATCATCTTTGCCTTCTACAACGGCGTGTCCAGCCCCATGGCCGACCTGCTGCGGGAGATGGGCGTGTCGGTGCGCGGCGACATCGTGGCGGTGAACGCCGTGCCGGTGGTGAAGGAGGACGGGAGCAGCGAGGAGGAGGAGGAGGAGGATGAGGAAGATGATGTGGAAGGTGAGGAAGATGGGGAGCAGCTTGGAGCAGAGAAGGACCTAACGCACGCCGTTTCTGAACCCGACGAGGAAGACGATTACGGTGATGGTGGTGACGACGATGATGACGACGAAGAGGAGGCGGACCTGAGCCAGACCCGGGTGGATCGCGACACCATCGTGGCCAGCCTGGCGTTCCCCACCCAGGTGAAGGTGGACGCGTGCCAGCGGGCCAACCTGGACATCACCACGCTCATCAGCTACGTGTCGTCGCTGAGCCACGGACGCTGCAACTTCACCTTCCGGGAGCAGGTCCTGACCGAGCAGGCGGCCCAGGAGCGCCAGCACCAGGTCCTGCCAGAGCTCAAGGCCTTCATGCTGGGCAAGGAGCTGTACGCGTGCCGGTCGGCCGTGGACGACTTCCAGGTGATCCTGGACACCCTCGGGGGCCCCGGGGAGAAAGCCCGCGCCCAGGAGCTGCTGGCCCGGGTGAGGGTGGTCCCGGACCAGCCGTCAGAGCGGACGCAACGCCTCACCGCCAGCGCCAAGGTCAACACCCGCTCGCTGATGATCTTTGGCACCGGCGACTCGCTGCAGGCTGTCACCATGACGGCCAACAGCGGGTTTGTGCGGGCCGCGGCCAATCAGGGCGTCCGTTACAGCGTGTTCGTCCACCAGCCCCGAGCGCTGACTGAGGGGAAGGAGTGGAGGGCCACACCCATATAAGGTCATATGATTCACATCGCAGCATGAAGTCAGGTGATCTTTTATGGGCGTGGCCGTATAAGGCCCAATGGGGTTCCAGAGTGGGACAGCACTTATTGGTCGATTCGTTAAGACTTGGTAGAACCGATGGTTTGACCGTCACAGGGGAAGATTATGGAAAATCTGTACAGATTTGGGTTGGCAAGTGATTTTATTTGGGATAAAAGAAACCCCATTGGTTATTTGTAAAGTTTGAATATCTGTGTTCCCCTCCAATTCTAGCGAAATAATGTAATTTGGCAAGAAAAAGCTGATTTAATTTGCTTTGGTGTCACCATGTGTTACGCTTCAACACTATTCTTTACATCCTGTTCCTGACAGAGTGCATTGCCTGCTCTGGCTGAAAGAATTGAAATAATGTAAGGAAAATATTTATTTACTTTGAAATAAAGCATTAGAAAGATGACTTGTTTCCGTTTGTCCCAACCCACTATTCATAGAACGGTTCTTTTTGCATGTTCTGATCTGCGTTAGATTAAAACTGGACGGTCCTGTTCAATATGCAACCGACAGGTGCTGCCATGGTAACAGTTTAGCCATATAATAATAACTCATACTACTTAATATGTAATATGCAATATTACATAAAGGCCAATTTATGCTTCGAGAGACAAGCGTCGCTTGACACAAACGACGTCTTGTCGACAGGTGTCGCAGCGCCCTGGGCTTTCGTAGTCCAGCGACAGCCGCAGAAGACATAGAATCATACAGACAATAAATAAAACTATAAATAGAACGGCGTCTGCAATTGTTATGCCAACCATAACTTTGAGGTGACTTTCAGTGGGCGACACGTTCTGCGCACCAAAATATTTTGGATGTAAGCGACAAGCTCCGCGACAGCCTAGCAGACACACATTTTGTCTCTTTGACGTCATATTTTGACATGCGACACTTGTCTGTTGAAGCATAAATTGGCCTTAAAGAAGCAATATTTTCTTCTAAAATACTACTCACGCGTATAAGGTGTGGTTGCTGTAGTACCTAAATAGTCATACGGATGGCAGTGCTACGCCTCGACCGCAATTCAGTGGCTGGAACCCCCACGAGAAGAAGACGTCCACCCAATTCTAACCAATCAGCTACGATTTAAACACGGAAGTCAAGTTGCTTAGGGAGACAGTCGGATTGTTTGCTGGTTTGTCATACTTGTGTGATTGAGAATATCTATAAAAAACAAACTTATTTTACTTAAAAAAAGATACCAATATATTTTAAAACGTTTAGCTAGGGCGGTATCCTGTGTCCGCTGAACAATAAAAATGAACAGCGTCGATTCTTTGATAAAAAATCCCTTCAGAAGCATGCGCTTGGAGGAACAACTGAGAATTAAAGCGCTAGGGCCAGATAAGCCAGCTCTCTCTTTTTCTCAAAAGACATCATACAGAGGGAAACCGTTTACAAGAAATTTCACAACGGCCTGGTTTGGGAGGAAATCTTGGTTGTGTGGTTGTCCAATTCGGAATGCCGTTTTCTGTTTCCCCTGCATTCTGTTTCGTGCTGATCAGAGAGGTGAAGCATGGACCAACACAGGCATGACTGATCTGAAGCACTTTCCTGAACGAATAAAGAAACACGAGATCAGTAAGGCCCACATGGAGGCGTCACTGAAGCTGTCGATGCTGGGTAGGGCTAACATAGCCAAGCAGCTAAACAAGGACTACCAGTCAGGGATCCTGAGACATAATCTGGAGGTGGACAATAATCGTCAATTCTTGTCAAAACTAATCGATTGTGTGAAGTTCTGTGGTGCCTTTGAGCTGAGGTGCCAGGACAAGACGGATTCCTTGGAAAACCCAGGTGTGTTCAGGGGACTTGTGGACTTTGTGTCCAAGCTTGACATTGCCATGAAGGAGCACCTGGAGAAGGCTAAGGTATTTGAAGGGTCATCAAAAACAATCCAGAACGAGCTACTGGACTGTATGCAGGATGTAATACAGGGTCACATAATACAGGATTTGCAAAACGCTCAGTTTGTGTCCCTTCAGGCAGACGAGACGACGGACATAACAACACACTGCCAGCTTGTTGTCATCTATAGATATATAGACTCATGCAACGTCGTGCAAGAGAGGTTTTTTAGTTTACTCAAAATGGAAGAGGGCGCCACAGCAGATGCCAGCGGGCGGGCCCTGCTTGAAAACCTGGAGCGAATATTCACACCAGACACAGACAAATACAAGCTGGTCTCTCAGACGTACGACGGAGCGAGTGTCACCTGCGGTGCAACTGGTGGAGTGAGAAAGAAGATCCAGGACCTCTACCCAAATGCGCATTTCCTCCATTGCTACGCACACCCGCTGAACCTGGTGATGCAAAAGTCTGCATCAGCAGTGCCCCAGGCACGGGTCTTCTTCTCCGAATTGAGCGGGTTCACGTCCTTCTTCTCCAGGTCACCCAAGAGAACGAAGGTGTTTGAGGACACCGTGGCGCGCAGGCAGCCGTCCTCACCCCAGAAGAACCGACGGAACTTTCACTTTCGTTTGGTGAACACCGTGCATGAACACACAGCTGATTTACTGGAGTGCTTTCAGACCATTCAATACTCGTCCCATTTCGATGACATCACCATCAGGGAGGCCAAAGGATTTATCCGGATGCTCGAAGACAACGAGTTCCTTTTTTTCCTCGAGCTGTTCTCCCAAATTATGCCGTGTGTCGACATTCTTTTTGCCAAACTTCAGTCGAGGACCATAGATGCTGCAAAAGCGCAGAAGGCCACCAAAGTGTTCAGCGATGTCATGGCGAAGATCCGGGAGTCTGTACCCAATCTCTGTGAGAAATTTACTGCTACCCAATCCAGAGGAGGTGATGATGATAGAAAACTACAGGCATATGAGGTAATTCACATTTTTTGTCTTTATGTTATTCATATTAGGTTATTATGAGGCCCAACACAACACTACGTTTGGTTGACAAATATTCACCTTTTTAAACTCATGCATTATTTTTCCTTACTGAGGTGTGTGACATCATCTCTGCAAATGCCCAGGACCGCTTCACGTTCACCGAGCACCTGACCGGCGCCACCCTGCTCCAGAGCGACCGATTCGCAGAGCACGCCAGGTGCTTCCCTTTGGATGCACTGCAGAAGACCGTCGCGGCCTACCCCATGCTAGACAGAGCGCGGCTGCAGACAGAGCTGTCCCTCATATACGAGAAGGAGGATTTCAGAAGCTGCATGAGCGCCACCTCTCTGCTCCAGTTCATCACGGACAATAAGTTGCAGGAGGTATTTTCAGAGACCGTGAAGCTGACCCAGATTCTCATTACAATTCCCATGACCACCGTTGAGTCCGAGCGATGCTTCTCCACCCTCAAAAAGATCAAGACCTTCCTCCGGAATACGATGTCGCAAGGCACTGAAGACAGACTGAATGCACTGGCGTTGCTTTCAATTGAGAAAAAACTCACGCGGGACATACCAGAGTTTAATAAGAAAACAATTGAAAAGTTTGCTCAGCTCAAGAACCATAGAGCAAAGTTCCTTTTCAAGTGAGGAAATACATCAGTACACACTATAATAGCCAAGCCCTACAAATATGTTCAGTTCAGGAGGGGTGAGAGCTCCTGACGTCCTTGCCTTGCTGTGCCTATTAGGAGTGGTGGACAAGCATCAGGTTTAGATTGTTAGCTGTTCAGAGTACCCTTTTAATGATGAATGTTTGCTGTTTATTTTTCACTGTAGCAGTGTACAGCAGCACCATGGGAATGTCCCGCTCTGATTTGCTGGCCCGAGGCAGCATAGTGTTGACAAGTTCACGTTATGGGCCTTCCTTTCATGTTGAACCCGTATATCCCGGTCTTCACAAAACTGCCATGAGTGTGTGATGCGCGCCACCTAGCAAGCCAATCAGCCACCACATTTAATGTAATGACACAACGGATACATTTTGGTCTCATACGAATTGCCTCCGTGGTCAGTCACCCAATTTAAAACACATTTCCACAACATTGGTTTAGTGGACGCTGTAATATGCGGTTAAACATGTAATTATGCCTTCCTGGTGAGGCTCTTTATGGTGATGGTCGCCTTTTATACGGTGTCATCCTTTGTTAATCCTCCCGTTTTCTTTGCCAGGAAACTTTTGAATAAAAAGCACTCCTTGTAAATTATATATATATATATATATATATGCAATGGTCAAGTGCCAACGAGTCAAAACTTGTGATTTGCTACAAAAGGGTCAATAAAAGTTTTCACTGTCAAAACATTGTCGATTTGGCTGCCTACAAATGATTGTCTTGTGTATTTCGACACATGGAGGCCCAAGGTTGGACATCATAGGTAGGACCTGTGGTGGATATTCTTTGAACTGTATTGAGAACGCAATATGTTCATTGTAATAAAGCGTAAAAATAGTATAAGATAAAAGCAGTCTCTGCGCAGAGAGGCCACACAACACAACAAACATACAAAGGTTGAAGCGCTGTAGTGTGCCCCGAACAGTGGACACACTCCAGTGTTAGAGCAGGGCAACGTCCTTGAGGGCACGGCTGCAGATAGGGATGCCACTTCTCCTTTCGGCCTTCTCACGAATGCAGCTCGTGGCATCGCTGCGTCTGAGTCAGCCGAGGTTGTCTCAGTTCCCCTCAAGGGCGATAAGTGTGGTACAAACAGTGAAATGGTTATCATAGATAACTAAGGGGTCACGATGTCTCGCGAACAACATGTCTTACGGAAATTTCCATCAGACCCGCCTTTTGGAGAAACAATCTGCAAATAGAAGTTCTTCCGTTTGTGTAGCCAACAAGAGCAGTTTCGTCAGGAATCGCTTATGTCAGATTTAACCATTTGGTGGTATGGTTCCACGTTTTTCTGGTGCTCCCTGCTGTAGGATTTGAAGCATGACATACAGATGTCAGATACAGAATACTAACTTGACTACAGGGAGCTGCTCCCTGTTGCACTGTTTTACTGATGGTGCACCCTTGGAGCACCATCAGTCCCCCATCGGGTTAGGGCTGTTGGAACGAATTTCTGTAGTCGAATACAATTAATAAAATATATATAATATAATTATAAATCTAAAATTACTATTCGAATGTGTATTTTTTATATAGGTGTTGGCTAACGTAAGCGAATCTACCTGCATGTTAAAACCAAATGCTTTCCTCATGTCACGCCTGACAATTAAGTTCACTCATGTTAGAAACAATTTACATCACCCGTAATGCGAATATGCGGCATATTCCTATAATCGCGAAGGTGAAATGACGGATGGAATACTCAACCTATATAGCCTACTTAAGACGAGCTAATGCTCCGTCCCTTCACCAACATATCCTATGTATTTAGAGGATTCGATTATACAGGAGTTTTACTTTTTAATCCAAGCGTTAAATAGGGTTGCGAATGGCTGTTTGCGGATGAGGGGACTATAATAAATAATAACGTGTTTGAGATGTTGGTTTCCCTGTTCAATTTCTAAACTAGGCTATCACCCTTTTCGTAGAAAGTTGGCATCCAAAACGAAACTTGCGAGTCAACTATACACCTTATGTTCCATCACCACAGACAACCCGGCTTATATTAACGCCGTCGAGAAGCTCTTGTGCCCATTACTTACTAAGAAATTAATATTAATTGGTAGAATGCCCTCTAGTGGACAGAATGTTTAATAGTGGCATTGGCAATGCATAAGCCTGTGTATTGGGTACAGAGTGAGTATTAACAGGCTAAATCTGAGCATTAAAAATAAGGACTGAAAGTCGATGATTATAGAGGAAGATTAACAGCTCTACATGAGGTAGTTTTTTTTTATTAAAACAGAATTATGCAGTGTAGACCACAGGTAATCCTGAAAGAAAACAACAATCAGTTAGACCTGAGAAACAAGTGAAGCAAATCAGACAGGCTTTTAAAATCATTACCGACTGGTAGGCAAGCATCCTAGTGCACAATTGTCATGGGTCCAAGAACAGCACTGTGCTTTATTCCTCCTGTTTGTAAAGAAAGCAAAGTCAGCACATTGCGTGAGCCCGCCTCGGCCACATATTGTTTAACAAAGCTGTACCTCCTGATGGGCTCCTGCTTTTCCTTGAGGTACAGCTGGTGTCACAACATTCACAAAGACGGTTCGAGGACGGGTCATCTAGAAGCTCCCATCTGTGGAAAAAAAGCCATTGTTCAAGCAAAGACACTTAAATGAGATGATGTTAATGTAAAGGCAGTCTTTACCTGTTCTCCACGACATGGCAGGCCTTCTTAGTCTGGTCCAGAGCGCTGGGATCCCAGGCCTCGAGTGTGCAGTGGATGTACACCTGTTGACATACAGCACAGGTTGGCCACAAGCAACGCCACTTCAGAGAAGGGGTTGCTGTTGAAAACAAGCCAATGTTTCTACTAAATCTATAAACTAAGCGACAGGGCATTTTGCCTGCTGTACCACCAACTAATTTCACCCCAACATGTCTAATGTTTGCATTCAAAGGCTTATGTGAAAGGGATTACCTCTGTACCAAGTGCAAACCTAAAGGCCTGCACGGACAAGCGGATCTCTGAGGAGTCCAACCGGGGTTCGAATCGCGAGCGCGCCACCTTGCTATCCGTAAGACACCTGAAGAGTGACAAGACGTGGAACATGTCCCATCAAGTGGGGGAATTGCTGAAGGCGTAATTAAAGATCATGACCCCTTGGTTATCCCCACGTACCCGTGATTAGAGATGATGGAATACACGGGGCTCTCTGGCCGCAGGGCCGGCGTGTGGGTGGCCACACATTCATCCAGAAGCAGCAGCATGGGCTGATGGGAGTACTGGGCCACGGCCGCCTTGATCGGGATGAGCGACCCGAGGGAGAAGGCCAGGGACGGAGCTGGGCCCGAGAAGTTGTCTAGAACAAGGGGGTCAGAGATTACAGCATGGAGAGATGGTGCAATGTTGAGTGGAAGCAAATGATACAATGCAAGGAGAGAGTGTCTTTGAGTTAGTCAGAGAGGTATGCCTTAGAGTGCTCCACTGGCAATGCAAACTGACCCTCTAAGCAGGCTTAAACAGGCTATTTACATGTTCAGGGAGAGGTTCATTGGAAGGAACAGGGTTTCCTTTTGTTATCAGAAGTAAAATCCCCTAAGACTAAGTGCTTGGTAACACCGAACAAACATGAAACTGACCGTTCATGATGTCCATACTGAACACAAGATCTCCTCCCCCGTATGTTTGGAGCAAGGACGGGTCATACATGGGAGGCGCCCAGTCAAAACGCCTGTAGAGGAGAAACCAGGCCAAGTTAAGCAATTAAGATGAAAGTGCCATAACCAAGTGAAGACCAACGGGTCTTATTCCCATAGAGACGCTCATAGGTAAATGCTAAAAATAAGGGAGAGGGATATTGAATGACAAGGACCATAGCCTTTACACATCCAAGTAGTTCTAGTTACCTCTCGAAGGTGCAAGACACAGGATGACTGAAAGTTGTTTTCGTGTTCTGAGAAGCTGCAGAGGTCAACTCACTGCTGAACTCCAGTTCATCCTTGGTCACCTTAAGAGACAAGATAGTCCTTAATGAAGCCCAGACCAAAAATGAGAGTTTACACATCACATCACGACACTCCCAAACAGAGGTAGAGTTCACCTACCTTCCTCCTGAAGTTACAGTCCCCGAATTCCACAGAGAACATGGCCTCCCTCGAGGACACGCTGGTCGGTCGACAGCTGCCAAGCCGCAGGAGCGAGAGGTCCATCAGGGACCTGGTCTCGGTCCAGACCAGCGTGAGACCATCGGGTGCACAGTCCAGTTCAATATCTGAGAAAGAAAGGATATAGAAATAAGGATTGGTAATGGTAATGGCTTGGTTCCACACCATTCAGGTGGACTTTTCCATCAACATTTCAGGCAACAAAACAGATTGAAAACACATTAATTAAAAAAAGAAAAAACAAAGAACTTGCCATAGATTGTATTAAAACACATTACCTGCATTCACCAAGACAGCAGCTACAAGGCTAAGCAGCTCTATACTGCTCAAGGAAAAAGCCATGGTTACCAGAAAAGGAGCCTAGGAACCCAATGCTTTTATTTTGCTCTGACTGCAGCAGAGCAATCACACTAATATCTGTCACCTGGTCTCCCATAACGAGTCCAGGTGTGTAAACAGGCAGCGTTACGGCAACAAGACAATTAATAAACATGTTTTTACACTCAGATGTTTCAAGATTTAACTACTGGTGTTATTTATCTATGAAGTATTGTTTGAATATGTAGATGAAAATGTTACACATTGTTTCACAAATGTTAGTATATATCCTTAAGGGCTTTAGGCATTCTATGTATGGTAGGACATCTGAAATGGGAGTCTATTGCAGCTTGAACCTTATAAGTGGTGGTATGTATGAAGGAAGAGGGCTCCTAGGTTCCCCACAAAACATACAGCAGATGGCCTACAAACCAGGAGAATAAAACTTTGTCGTGGATAAATGTATCCTAACAGTATTATCACAAGTAATAATTCCTTTACTAGATACATTTTTGTTCTAAATTCTCCTTGCACCTTTGTAATCAGCACTGTTGCCAAGATGTAAATTGTAAATTAACTAGACTCCCGGTTTAGATGGAGAGAACCTTTTTGGTCTTTTTCTTTGTATCTGTTGATGTTTGTGCATACAATGTCACAATTAAAGTCTATCATTGAACACTCAATGAACACTCATCTCATTGGAGATGCTTGGTTAATGCTCCCATCGTGTCTATAAATGATCATGCTCTGCTGACTCAAATACTTGTCAAGAAGTGTCCTAAAATGTACTTTTTTCAAACTTTCTATATGAAAAGCAAAAATGGCTTTGCAGAGAACACATTCTAAGCATTAGAAAAGCAGTTACTATGTCTGCCTTAACTTCTGATCTATTGACTAATTCTGCCTTCTTGGAGAGCTAATCAAATTACTTGCCCAATAATATAATTAAAGACACCAAATGCTTTTCACTATCAGGGAATTAATTCCCGCAACATTGACCTCACAATTCAAGAAGTTTAGCCTCCCAAAATGAGTTTGACCAAGCATTGCTTTATTCACAGCTGTCCATTGCTACACGCCACCTAGGTGACTTTTGCTGGGCTCCTCCAAACACAAGGGTGCTGGGTGGGTGTTGAAAGACCGGTTTCTCACACACACACACACACAAAGATCAGCTCCTGATCAAACGATCGCCACAGAGCTATCCATCTCTAAATAAGTGATAATGTTAACTGGTGCGTTCTTGTCAGTCAGTAGATGGATGCAGTTCCAGCAGACCCCACATACCACCTATGAAAGACACTTTCATATTACAAAACCACCCCTTACAAAACAGGACTGCTGGATGCTAAGGGACAGTTCAAGGCAAGAGAGCTTTTGTGTTGAATTTTTAATCGTTCAATGGTAATCATTCCACGAGACATTACTGGTCCTCCATGTTGAGTTGGTTCATCAGTAATGCAGTTGGTCACGTGGATGGACGGGGCATTCCTATGAAAGATGAGATATTATTGGCCAGTCGCCGTACAACCCATAAGACAAAAAGCAGATGACAAACTTAGACCCATCCATTTTAATAACAGACCTTGTCTGAGGTCTGATCTCGACGAGTTTCTCGAGCCCCTTTGGTTAGGCCGGTCTACGAAGCGCAGCGGTCCCAACACAACGTTCTGGGCAAAGCCCTGGGCTCCGTCTTCAAGGACCAATCACATCCCCCACAATGAGTTCAGGGAAACCACAAAGACCACCGTCATCATGGATACATTAGAGGTGGCCGACATACCCGAGCCCGCTCCTCTTTTGTAGCGGGACTTGCAGGACGAGTGACAGCAGCTGCAGAGGTCGCTCCGGCTGGGGTCGTCTAGGAGCTCCCAGCTGGTAGAGTCACCGTACAGGTCATTGTAGTTACCACAGTATTGATGGGAATAGAAGATTGAAAATACGCCTTTACCTGCCGGTTTCCTTCACATAGTTACAGGCCTTCTTTTCGTCATTGAGAGCTGCAGGGTCCCACGCGACAAGTTTACAGTTGATGTACACCTGAGGGAGCTACAAGTCCTTCAACATTGGTTCAAGTCATGTCCAGTATATTTAGACAGCTTTGAAATCAGGCTGATCTAGCATCACAGGCACCCCTTTAACCCTAAGACCTCTCGAAGAGCAAGGAAGAACTCTCAAAAGGGGAAGGAACCTTGATAAGGAACACAAGAGGAATCCCTCCTTCCAGGGAGGGTTCAGAGTGCAATGGGTGACAGAATGTGCAGCTATAATGGTAGCAATAATGAGCGAAACAAAGTTTTGGCATGTTCAAAAGCAATCAGTGTCAGATTATGGTTACAAAGCATTTGATATTAGGGGTCATCATTATTAAAGTCCATCCTTCCTACCTCGTCAGTAAAAGCAAGCTTGAAGGTCTGCAGGTACAAGACCAGAGCAGAGGAATGATATCGTGGTAGAAATTGAGAGTTGCCCCACGTACTGGCCAAAAGGCAACTGCAAAACCAGAATAAGTTCAGAAAACCCACATTTAAAATGACATTTTGTCCATTATACCCTGAAATAAAGCCAACTTAGCCATAGCTTACATTAAGAAGCGAAGCATAGAAGCAAAGCTTACGTTTAGAAAGTCAGCATAGACGCTAGTAGTCGGAGCTACAAAATAATTAAAATACTGCATGACCAAAAATAATAAATAAAAAAAAACAGTCCTTACTGTGCGTTCACACCAAAAGCGAAGGCGCAGTGTGAATACATACAAAGTCAATTTAAAGACAAATTTTCCACCAGCCAAGCTGATGGCGCCGAGCAAACACCTGGTTCATGCAGACTTTCCGTGATTCTACGACGCGTGTTCGCTCGAGTTGAAATAATTGAACTTTGGCGCAAATTTTGATTGCTGAACCACTCGTGTGAGAAAAGTTTATGGTTCGCATGAGCAACCTCGCCCGAGTAACACGATTAGAATATTCGCTTGGCCTTTGGTGTGAACGCACCTTTAGTGTGTGTGTCCCCTTTGAGCCATAACGATGCAAAGACGAATACACGCGTCTATAAACCTTAGCTCAGGAGGTAGAGCGGGTTGCCTCGTAACCGGGAGGTTGCTAGTTCGAACCCCGGCTCCTCCTAGCTGAGTGCCGAGGTGTCCCTGAGCAAGACACCTAACCCTAACTGCTCACGACGAGCTGGCTGTCGCCTTGCATGGTTGACTCCACAAATCGGTGTGTGAATGTGCATATGAACCGTTGTAAGTCGCTTTGGATAAAAGCGTCTGCTAAATGTAAAATGTAAATTTTCTGATGCTAGATGCACACTTTGATACTCCCTCATAACGTGATTATAAGTAGATTACAAATATACATGAGGCTGTCCATCTCTTTAAAAAAGCGATGCACGCTTCATAACTTAATACTTAAACTATGTGTACATTGAATTACACAAATGCAAAAACCTCATTATTATCAATGATTTATTCATGTTTTTATATTTGTTATGCTTCTGGCTGTGATGTGCGAAGGATTGTTGTGAAAACACACACCCACACATCTGTCGCGAACAAGGCCTTCAGGTTAATCTGCATCAGGGAGATGGCGATGACGACGATGAAGATGATATAAAAAAGATCAGTTATAGGCCCTTCACACATGCAACGTAAGTCAGACATTCTCTGGCTAATACCGGGTGGGGCTGTATGTGTGAAGGCAAATGTCAGAATCCGCCCCTCCGGAGTTTACCCAGAGTTTACCCAGAGTTTACCCAGCCAGGCCCCTAGCGTAAAGTCCGGAGAATCGGAGAGCCGGAGAATTCACAAAGAAATAACTTGGTGTGTTGCTGACGTGATGATGACGTTTCTATCATGAGACTGGCGCGAAACCGGGAGCACAGAGTGTAGCTGCTTCGTACTTTTCTCTTCCGGCCTGTATTTTGCGTTCCGAATTCTTTCTGATTTTCACGCCTCTGTTGATATTGCGGATACGTCTAAACAAATAATTGATATCACCGCAAAAAGAGTCCGAATTACGGAGATGGAAGCCTCGCCCGCCATCTTGGATGTGTTTTAAACAAAACACTGCGACTACCGCTGCATCATTTTCGCGTCACGTCCTGCCTCCTACACGTTCTACCCGGGCGCCGACCCTCGCCGAAAGTACCCCGAGTGTCTCCGATATGTGTGAACGCCTCTGATTCAGCTTATCTCCGGTTGTGTGTTGCATGTGTGAAAGGGCAACTCCTGATCATCTCCGGACCTGATTCTCCAGGAATTAATCCGGGGTTCACGTGTGAAAGGCCTATTAGTGAAGTGATCTCCTACTGGGGTCTTTTGCTTTCGAGGGGCGAAAAGACTGAGTGACATTTTCCTCC
>OMKX01113738.1:4375-15801 GCA_900302425.1 Brosme brosme | reverse complement strand
CCAAAAACTGAAGGAGTCACGCCTCGTTTCCTTTTTCAATATTCTACCGAAGAAAAACACATTTGCGCAAGAAGACAAAGCTTTGAGAAGGTGATTAAAATAAGTATGTTTACAGTGGTCAGTCAACACGGTGTTGATGTGAAACCTTTACAGACACTTCTTTACAGTTTACTACTGCTGGCCGAGTTTGTGTTGGCTGTGAATAGCCAATTACGTGCTTACAGATCCACGATCCAGCGACATGATTGGTCGAAACAAAGACGAAGCGATAGAAAGAGAAACGCCCTGGTCACTCAGATCTGGGCTGCTTGACCATCAGACTTTAGAGTGGTCACCATCTCACCCATATCACTGGGTGCCATGGTACTTCTTTTACAAAATGTCTGCCCTTGAATCTGAAGCTAACTTAATGTTGTATCAAAGGTCGAGACTGAGACGGTTGTACATGCATGGGCTCCAGGGGCCGAGGTAAAAGGATCCACTGAAAGAGTGCATTATTAATAGTGACCCGATATCATTGGTTATAAACATTTAATGTTAGCACTAGTTTTACCATTAGCCAACAAAACAATAACGAGCTTCAGTATGGGTTAGCCTACTAGGTACCTCTAGTGCTACCTTCCCTTAGTGTACCTGTGTTATAAAACAACACAGTAGCTGGTTTAGAGGCCGTAGTACGCTCAGGATGCCGTCTGGAGGAGGCAGGACTCACCTGAGTGTTGAGAGCGTCCCAGTCGCCGTGCGTGACCAATCGGTGGCCAGCCGGCGGCAGGTAGATGGCCTCGGGCACCAAGGTTCCCGTGGAAACAAGGGAGGCCGTGTCTTCCTGAGGGGGCGGTCTTCTGGCCAGAGAGGGCGTGTCCAGGGAGAACGAGGACAGCGAGGCGGTGTCGCAGTGCTGAGAGAAGTAGCCTTCTGCCACAAGGCCCGCCCCTTCTCCGTCTTGGTCTGTCGATAGGCTCTGGGGGCTGTCCGTCAGCGCCCTGCCCTCTGCGCCTTGCAGGCTGTTAGTAAACGCCTCCAGAGATTCTCGCCTGGAACCTCCCACATTTGACCTGCTTTTCCTCCCACTCTACAAGATGAAGACCACAAATTGTAAACGTATTTTTAAAAGTTTTTCTGAAATCCCGAAGTCTATTGTCGTGGCAATATGGCCACAATATTGACAATCTGTAGGTTTACTATCCATTTATCTAAAAGTGATTCTATGGAACGTATTGAACACTAAACAGCCTGGTGGTAGTCCAAATATGTGCAGGCACAGACACACAGACACACACCTGGGTAACACTGCCTCTCCTCCAGTCTGCCGGCTCTGACTGCAGACAAGAAATCCTGGCTTCATACTGAGATGCTGTCTCTGTGGAGGAGGACGAACACAGGAGAAGAAGAACCAGATCAATGAGGAATGATGGCTCCTCCACTCACTCCCTCTCTTACGGTAACCTCAACCCCTGGGCATAGGGATGGAAAGTATGGCCTGAGAATATTACCAGGAGGAATTGAAGACGCATCAACAGCAAAGTATCGCATGCAAAATGGCTGAAAGGACAATGTGAAACTGAATGGAGACTTCAGCGCACATCTTGCTTCCTTAAGGCATTTGCATGTCAAATAGGACATTAGGGCGGGGCAGGTAACACAGGGATGTGATTGGATAGGCAGACAGACCGAGGGGCCGACCAGCTGACAGACAGACGTAAGGACAGACCTCTGAGGGCCTCCTGAAGAGACTGTATTTCTTGGTCGCATTGCTTTTGGAGTTCGGCAAGTTCCTCCTGTTTGCTTAGTTCGCAGATCGTCGCCACGCCCTGCCAGTGCTCCACTTGGGCTCGGCAATCGGCTAGTTGGTCCTGCAGGCGTTCCTCTGAAAACCAAATATGTTGAGTTGTCATTGCAAAGTCTTAGTGGTGATAGGCTGATGCAGATAAGATAGGACATACCAGCACTAAAGTTGGTGAGGTGTACATGTTATAAGGTTTCAGGTGTATACGTTTGGGTAATTGTACTCATAGTACTTATATTTCCCAAAAAAGGAGATGTTTCTTAAGGGATACCTCCATGTTGTTTAGAGCTTCATCTATAGCAGTGTCAGCACCTTTCAAATTTGCATCAACGATTAAACGAAAGGAAAAAACCCAAAGACAGAAATGTGAGAAATGAAAGTGTTTCTTTCACAATTTATTTACACACAAATTGGCTAACCAACACTGTACATTAAATAAAAGCACTTAAGACATTAGATTGTGACTCTAATGTGAAAGTCGATTGCAAATATGCTGAATAGTTTTGCACAAGGTTGACCTTGTTTACTTCCATCTCCAGTGACATGTCAACACTTTCAACCCAACTAGAGAACAAGCTCTGCTGGAGGTTTATAGGTGATAAGATAAGACCAGGCGCCAGGAGGCTAATTCACAAGACTTCTACAGTCGACACTTGTTGCACAAATACAACACATCAGTGGCAGCACTAGTGAGCAACTTATATCACGTTACAAAGGACATCGGTAGAGATTAAGGCAGAAATCGTGTCAAGTAAAGTCGCAAATAAAGCCGTTTTTCGTTACCCTTGTCCTCCTCCGTGGAGGAGACAGAATCACCGGCACACTCCATCAAAACTGAATCCATACAGGGCTCTCTGACGATGGGGAAAATAGGTTAACAAACGCCCTCGCCATTCGCTAATGTCATTTGTAGAAACACGGGTTTAGGGACAAATCTATGAGTCCCATGTCAACTTCAGGAAACAACTTTCCCCGGTCTAAGCCAGCGGAAATGACGTCACCATGTTTCCTGTTCAAACCTTCCACATTGTCCCCGCCTACATGCGCCTACTGGCCTATAGGACAGGGCTGAGGCCCCTGCTGAAATGTCAGTGTGTGTAAGGTCTCCCTTGAAAAATAGATTTTATACAATTATACAGTGAAATATGCAAGTTATGACTCTTATTGTAATCAATGTACTTTAAGTCTATTGATTACTTGAGAAGCTAACAGGCTAATTTCCACTATTGTGGAAGCTCCATCAATGTTGAAAATCCATAGGCCCCTTAAAAGCCTCTATCCAACTTAGAGGAAAAGCAATCCTAAGCCCTTCTTTATTAAATGTTTTGTGCCTTTATTTAAATCAAATTTAACAAATGGCGGGTACAATGTAGGACAAGAAATATAAAAGATTATACATGATTTGTCAGCCGAAAAAAAAACATGCGTTACAATGAAATTAGCGTTCATAACTACCCTCAGCATGTGTTGGAATACAGGTCGATTCATACCAAACTTTTATTTCACATTGACAAACACTTTGGTGAAACATACAATATAAAATGCTGAAGATCTTAAAAAAAACCTGCACATTGTGAACAATGTGACTCAAGTATGCCAGTGCTAAATGCCATTTGACCAAAATACAACATCTGTAAGAGTATAAATAGGCTACATTATTTTAAATAGATATTTAAGTGGTTCTGTGTTCTTTCAGTTCTGACACATAGGCACAGAACGGGACAGGAAATTTGTATAAATGCCATTTAAAAAATGATTAACAAAAACAGTCAACCGTTAGAAAGGCTAACCTTGTGTAAAAAAAACAACTAAAACAGAAAACACAGAATTATAATAATCCTGGAAGCACTGCATGGTTTGTTTTGTACAGCGATTGCATAAGGTAAAGGAGCAAATGGACATTACAGTATCAACAGCACTGTTAACAAAGGCCTATAGTGTTACCGGTATCGGTTTAGTTACAAATTACATCCATGTTCTGACCAAGTAAATATTCTAAAGATGGCAGTAAGCGCGGCATGTTAAGGGGTTATCTAAACCCTGTGGGACCACCATGGTACCATTGGACCTCCAATCTGGGGGAATGGTTTTCTAACAGCATCCATTCCTCTTCTACATGTCCATGTCTTGATCTCCAACACTCTGGCGCAAGTATTCGTCATATAACTTTTTCTGTAGAAAGGCAGACATGTGACGATTAGGCAAAATCTTTATGTTATTCAAATTATTATAAAGCTAGTCTTGATATTACAGTCTATTAGAACAGTCTGACATGTCTTTCCTAGAATCAATTTTGCAATATTTATTTTAGCTCTGCATTTCTGACAGAGAAACTCCGTCACCTTTTTGCTCTTGACCACATCCTGGACGTACTCCAGCTTCTCTTGCAGCTGTCGCTTCTGCCTGCCGGACAGGGTCTGCTGCGTCCTGGGGAGAACAAGACGGGAACCACGTTTTACCCAACCCACGGTGCGCGATTCAACACAAGGAAGCATTTCTCTGTCCCCTTCTGAGATCACGCGTTGCCATGGACACGCGGTGGTACCTGAAGGAGAAGCGGGCGAGGATGAGCAGGAGGAAGGAGAGGAAGACCAGGCCACCGCAGGCGTACAGCTGATGCTCTACGGAGAGGGATTCAAACCCGCGCACGACAGGGGCCTGGAGAGGGAGAGAGCAGCAGAGAGAGAGACATTAATCATACCAGCGGCACCCAGGCATTCATACCAGCGCAAACAAAGGGAGAGAAACCTTTATCACACACCGAATTATTATGATGATCGCTGAAATCCGAAACGATTTCTAGACAATATCAACAAGTTCCTTGCAGCTAAAGAAAAAATATATATTATAACCAAGTGGTTATGAAAAACATACACATAAACACTATTGTGATATTAACTCAGTCAAGTAAGCAAAAATAAAAACAAAAGCCAACACTCACACAGCCGCCCTGCTGCGTACTCAAGACCCCCTCATTGTTTATGTTAGAGTCCCATTCCCACTCACCAGGTAGAGGGAGAGGGCCTCAGTGCCCTGGGGCCCCAGGGCCATCTCCAGCAGCTCTCTGGACAGGCTGCCCAGCACCAGCAGGGCCAGCAGGGCCAGAGGCACCACGAAGCCCAGCAGAGCCAGGAAGCAGCCCTTGCAGCGCGCCCGGCGGTTCTGAGTCCCGGTCTGCCTGTAAGAGGAGCCGCGATTTAGTCCAGTACCCTTCATCATCATCGTCATCATCGTCATCGGTGCGTTGGTCAGGAGTGTGTAGGGAGTGTTGAAGATTTTTATTCCAAATCCAGATGAACAATTAGTAAAGGATAAGAATGTATTAACTGGCAACGATTACTGACAAAAAATAATAAAATGGCTAACCGAAATTATAAAATAGATACAAGTTTTACATAGAAGTACTTTTATGAGGGAGGTTTGGTTCGTACTCCCCACCACGGCTAACATCTTGCATCATATAGGCCCGACGGCGCCCCCTACCTGTCGACGGTGAGCGTGTCGGCGATGGCCTCGGTGATGACCTCACAGTCCTTCTCCAGGGAGTTCAGGGTGTTCTGGACGGTCTGGTTGATGGTCTTCTCCACGGTGCGACACACCTCCTCGATCTGGTTCACACAGCGACTCGGCTGCAGGCAGCAACACAAGGCCACAGTCAGCCATCTTGGGGACGTGACACAGGGCCACACCCAACCCTCTAGGGGATGTGGCCACAGACAACCATCTTGGGAATATATTTCCAGGGCATTTAAAAAGCGTTTTACAAACGCTATTTTATTTCAAACCTTTTCAATTATTGGCGAGAAAATGAAACGGTCGACACATTCAATCACTCCCACCAATGTAGCCAAATGGTCTACAAAGGCATTTTTAAATGAGAACTTTTAATCCCATTATGCTGACCTTGCCAACAGGCAGCTGTCTTCCTATGAAAAGAGGAAGCACCTTTCTCCATTTTGAGTTTAAAAAGGACAACGTGTCATTTTCACTCGTCGTTACAGGTTGTAGGTCTAGATAACAGCACAATGCCAGTTGGATTTTCGCCAAGCTCTATTTTGGCACAATGGAACGAGGAATTTGTTGAGCCAGTTTTGTGACAGAGCTCAATCCAGCAACTGGGCCTACCTTGTTGGGATTAGGAATGTAGATGGTGGGCATGTCGAAGCCACATTTGTTGAGCCCTGGTCGCTTGCACAGCTCCTGGACAATCTGCATCATCACTCTCTGAAACGAGAGGGAAGACAAAGATATGAAGAGCATTCATCCTCCTACCCCCCCTAGCCATGCTGAAGACTGCACCACCACATACTCATGTAATCATTCATCCCCCTAGCCATGCTGAAGACTGCACCACCACATACTCATGTAATCATTCATCCCCCTAGCCATGCTGAAGACTGCACCACCACATACTCATGTAATCATTCATCCCCCTAGCCAGGCTGAAGACTGCACCACCACATACTCAGGTAATCATTCATCCCCCTAGCCAGGCTGAAGACTGCACCACCACGAATCATGGTGATTACATGACCATGATTACATGGTCATGTAATCATTTTCATGATTCTATTGGATTAAATCGATGAAGCATTTTGGAGTATAAATGTCCTGACTGATGGGAGGGGCCCATCGCTTTCTTAAATACGTTTGGTTTGTCTGGCGACCAACCAAGAGTGACACCACAGCTGGGACCACCACGCCATGATGCTGGTTAGTCAGACTTCTACAACTACCAAACGACGGGTCTTAGTCCGCTGCTGGGAGGCCACACGCTTTCTGAGCCACAGATTAATCCGTCCAATAATAGGCCTCATTGAAGTCAGCGTCTATTTTGTTTTAAGGTGGCTTTAGGAGATCCAGTTGCCATGACGTTGCCAACCATATTACAATGTCAGCTTCTTCCCTGACACCATCATTATCCTGGTCAGGCTGTCTTCCATTTAAACTCAACCATTAATGGCGTAGTGTGGAACACTAAGGACCAAAAGAAATCGACTCCCCGGGTAAATATTAGCATCTCCGGGCATGGCTCCAATATTAGCATTGAGTCTTTAGACAAAGAGGAAAAATCCAACGGCCAAGCAATTGTTCTAATAGGTCACCCTGATCCAATGGATCGGGCGTCGGCTGGGGGCCCCGTGTTCGTTGGGGGCCCCGTGTGCGTTGGGGGCCCCGTGTGCGTTGGGGGCCCCGTGTGCGTTGGGGGCCCCGTGTGCGTTGGGGGCCCCGTGTTCGTTGGGGGCCCCGTGTTCGTTGGGGGCCCCGTGTGCGTTGGGGGCCCCGTGTTCGTTGGGGGCCCCGTGTTCGTTGGGGGCCCCGTGCTCGTTTGGGGCCCTGTGTGCGTTGGGGGCCTACCTGGCGGTCCGACTCGCTGCCGGCCTCGTCTGCCTTGCTCAGGTAGAAGTGCAGCCGGTCGCCGTGCTTCTCGTTCAGACGCTCCACGATGTTGAGGGTGCGCTTGCACAGCGCCTGGCCCATGGGGTCGAAGAACACCAGGATCAGGTCACACAGCTCGCCTGAGGAAGGGAGATGAAACATACAAACTCAAAATATATATTTTTCCCCCATATTTCAAGGAGGGATTTAGTGCAGTTTCAGTGAACAAATGATGAGATTCTGTCTGGGAAGGTATCGGGGAAATGATTGGCAATGCTACAAATGTCTTCATAGCGGGAATTAGCCAAAACTACAAACACAAAAACAGCTATTCTACACTTGATATACACTTGTATATCAACGCAGCTTGCGATGGCCAGACTCAATGTTCAATGCAAGTACCAAAGGGCATCAGAAAGCTGCCACACATTCTGTTGACTTTAGGGTCAATGCCTCGCTGGTCGCGTTTTTTATCTGAGGCGTGTGTCAGAGGTGCACTGCATCTCTCTGCAGTCGTTGTGTGTCTGCAAAAGGGTTGACTGGATCGGCTGAAGCGATCGAAGCCCGAAGTTCGATGTTGCCGCAAAGCTGCCATTTTGTCTGTGCGAACACGCCAACGACCACGTACACCGGGCCCTTGAGGGGGTGTGGGCGCAGTCAGCAGCATGGACGCCTTCACATCCTTAGGAAAGCATCCGCGTCTAACCGAGTGCTAGGAGGGAGGGTCTCGGGAGCAACAATGAACCAATACAAGCGAGAGAGTCGTCGGCCCACCCAGCCACATGATGGCCTCGTCCACGTCGAACGGGTACTTCATGTCTCCGTCCACCAGCCCTGGAGAGTCCACGAAGGTGACCAGGCTGAAGCGCTTCTGCCGGGACGTGCAGACCTCGGTGCCCAGGTACTCGGACACGCCTAGCGGACAGAGGGGCGCAGCATGGATTAAGGCATCGCTTGTGAGCACCGTGGAAATAGAGCACAAGGATGGACTTTACTGCAGAGCCATGGTTTGGAAAGGCTTGCAGGCAAATTCGGAAATTGCTAACTGAGCAACTGATCACCTTTGAATTCTTGCAGAGGTTTGAAGTGTGGGTAAAGATGCAGGGTGGCATTTCCCTAAAAAGAAAGAAAGCATGAACGATCAAGAGTTGTTTGGCTGACCTCAGCTAAAAGATAACTTCGTACACTTGAGACATCGGCACCCCTGTTAGGTCTCAAAGCACACACGGTCTATCTGATGTTTCTAAATAAAACACATGAGTGGCTGAGCTCCTGCCATTAGTCGAACCCAATTTGAAAGCCGCTTGTTATGTGGTCTTAAGACCCCCTGGTGGTTCAATATGGGAATGTTGGACCCTAAAAATAGGATTACATTGTACTTGAGCGGGTCTTTGAAGCGGTTCGACTTACTGTGAGAGATTCCCTCTTGCGTCCGCTTGTGACGAAGCTGAAGCCTTGCGTCTCGATCGCCACGCCAGTCCGCTGAATGTGCTCCTCTACGTACCTGAGGAAGACGCAAAGGGACGTCAAAGATCCACAACACTCATCCTAGCATGTGTTAATTATGATAGCAAAAGTAAGGTAAACAGCGACTTTTGTGCAGCAAGGGTGGAGTATATCAACAAGAAAATCCCTTAAGACACATAAGAATTATTAGCCTGGTCAACGACTTCCCCTTCAAAAAAGACCCTTCCACTTCTTAGACAATTCTAGATTTGCTGGCCTTGGTTTATATTCCAGTGTTTAAAATGAATTTTTAAAAAAAGCATGGTAAAACAGGGATGAGCAAAAATACATTACCAGTTGATAAAAGAGCTTTTCCCAGCCGAGTGGTTTCCCATCAGCATAACAGTGATCTTTTTCCTTGGAGGCAGCAAGGTCACGCCGACAGACTTGGCCACTGTGATGAGTCCTGTGATAGAGAGGAGATTCACACTGTGATGAGTCCTGTGATAGAGAGGAGATTCACACTGTGATGAGTCCTGTGATAGAGAGGAGATTCACACTGTGATGAGTCCTGTGATAGAGAGGAGATTCACACTGTGATGAGTCCTGTGATAGAGAGGAGATTCACACTGTGATGAGTCCTGTGATAGAGAGGAGATTCACACTGTGATGAGTCCTGTGATAGAGAGGAGATTCACACTGTGATGAGTCCTGTGATAGAGAGGAGATTCACACTGTGATGAGTCCTGTGATAGAGAGGAGATTCACACTGTGATGAGTCCTGTGATAAGAGAGGAGATTCACACTGTGATGAGTCCTGTGATAGAGAGGAGATTCACACTGTGATGAGTCCTGTGATAGAGAGGAGATTCACACTGTGATGAGTCCTGTGATAAGAGAGGAGATTCACACTGTGATGCGTCCTGTGATAGAGAGGAGATTCACACTGTGATGAGTCCTGTGATAGAGAGGAGATGGCAGTTCATCGTGTTTCATCTGGGGGCCAAGGCGGATGCTGCGCTGGTTCTTGCTAAACATTTAAGGGAAAACACGACCACGATCCATGCGGTCCAGCAATGTATTGCTCATAAAACGTAGTCATGTAGACAGATGAAATAAGGGAGTTTTTTCTTGCCCTCTGGGGGGCTAGGGTCAGGGGGGTGTCAAAACGATATGGCCTGTTAAGCCCTTTGAGACTTTATTGAATTGAATGAATTAAAACACACATCAGAACCTACTGGTATGTAACAGGACTGACTGGTACCAGACGATGGGAGACCTCGTCGCCTACTGCTAGCTAGTAACGCCACTGGACACAATGCGTGTTGCATTGTCCAGTCAGCTGGAAGAAAGACAGCCATCTAACTTATAGTCAGCCCTGTTGTCACAGCAGCACTGATATTAGTTCGCCATGCAAAACGAACGCAGACGTAGGCTACGATCCACGCCACGTCTCACTGAGTCTCGCCGGTTGCGTATGTGTACTTCGTAGGCGAAATCCGGGAAAATGAATGAATGAATATTCATGAGGGGATAGCCGAAGATTAACCAATCACGTTGGTTAAATCCCTGATCCAATCCGAAAAGGCCAATATCCGTCCCGTGACGCATCTGTCGGCGCGATCGCAGGGAAGGTAACTTAAATTGTATAGGGTTAGGGTTAACCCCAGCCCTAGCCCTAGCTCTGGCTGGCGTGCTAGTTTGACTGACAGGCTGCCTGTCCAATCCTAGCGCTTGAGGCGGGACTTTTCCCGGATTCCGCCTACGAAATGCACATGAGCCCGGCCAACTCACCGCTCTCGGGATCCGCGTACAGTTGATGACAATCCCGCAAGATGCGTTCATCGCAGGACACGCTGCCAGATATCAAGTCGGCGTTGGCAGCACTTCGGTTCTTGATTTTCCCAGACATCGTGAATCAATATTGAATTCGAAACACAAGCACTTGTTACAAGCCGGTCAGGAGCAGCACAAAGTAGACGATTGCGTTTGAATCAACCCGGTCGCGTTCGTGACGTCTGTAGGCCACGTCTTCAACTAGTCGGTTTGGGTTTTCGCAAACGCCTCTGGGTAATGTAGTTTCCTTAATTGACGGCGGCCTTTGCCCTAATTTATGCAGGCTACAATCAAGTATCTTATCGGCGTCCTGCTTACTACAATACATTAGGCGTGAACTCTGAACCACACCAATATATTACTACTAAATCATGTAGTAGGCTAAATCTGGTTCAAAGCATTCAAAATAAATCAAGCTGTACAACTTTGATAATATAGGGCTTCCATCATGTTAAACTATAAGACCCCATGAAATTAATTTGGTCAAGGATTTCATATTCCACCGCGATACCTGCGATACTGCGATACCGTTGTATGAATAAAGCCTATGCAATGCAAACATCAGGATGTACTTTTATTTTTATGTGCATTTTTGTGAAGTTTCCTAATCAACCACCTCAGAATAAAGAAGGCATAATGAAAACAGAATTAAAGCAGATATAATAAGGCAGACTGCAACAAAATAACAACATTGTATGTAACATTATGTTTTATAACTTTGAAAGAAAACCCTAATAAGGGTTCAAATTAGTGATTGAAGCTTAAAGGAGACATATTATGCCACCAGGTGTGAGTGTGATTAGCCTTACAAGCCGTTTCAAAAATCTGCCCCATATGACATCACTAGTGGGCGTGTCCACCTAAATCTGTGCTGGATAGATGAGCAACGTTTACTTCAGTCCACTGGGAAGGCTGGTAGACTGATCTATCCAGCACAGATCTAGGTGGACACGCCCACTAGTGATGTCATATGGGGCAG
>OMKX01113736.1:0-10282 GCA_900302425.1 Brosme brosme | reverse complement strand
AGAGAGAGAAAGAGAGAGAGAGATAGAGATAGAGAGAGAGAGAGAGAGAGAGAGAGAGAGAGAGAGAGAGAGATATGGAGAGCTAGAGAGAGAGAAAAATCCAGGATGTATGTGCGTGTGAGTGTGCATGATAGAGAGAGAGGGAAAGAGAGGGAAGGGAGATCCAGATGTGTATTTGTGTGTGTGTGTGTTTGCGTTCTTGCGTGCGTATGCGTGCGTGCGTGCGTGCGTGCGTGAGCACATATGTGTGCATGATAGAGAGTGAGGGAGAGAGGGGGAGATTCAGGATATGTGTGTGTTTGTGTATGTGTATTATGCATGATAGAGGGAGCAAGAGAGGAGAGAGAACAGGTGACAGCCGCTGACAAAAGGAGGAACGTGCAGTTAGCTGCAGCGCAGGGTAACCGGGCCATGGGGACAGCAGGGAACAATCTCCTCACTCAAGAAAGATAGAAAAATAAAAGAAGGGCCAAGATGTGTTTCCTGCCGAAAGAGATTTATGGTTTGCAAATAACTCAAAAGTGCTAACAGGGGACAGTTGCCTTGGAATGAAATGAAGGGGCAGTGAAGTGGTAAAATTTTCAGGATAGTATTTTTTATTGTACATCGTTTTTTTTGGTTGTTTTTCGATGTAAACACGGACACGTTTATCGATGCCGCTGCAATGTTTAACATCACCACATATAGATGAGTGAGTTATCTCAAATGATTGAATGTGGTGTGTGTGTGATAAGATTTACAATTCACTTTCAGGTCATAAACCAAATGGTTTATCATACCGTGTGTGAACATTGTGAACAACTGCCTTGAGGTTGGAGTAATTTAGCACGGCAGTATTTTTGCAATGATGCAAGCTAAAATATCCGGAACTGAAGGAGTCAATGAGAGCGTTAAATTATAATTTATTGATAACTTAATTGCAGAACCCTAAGTCATTATAATACCCCATAACAAACCTCTCTGCATTATAACAACTTCCTATCCAGACAGGAAGTACATAAAATGCTTTTTGAACATGACTCTACATTGAATGAATACATTCACTCTTACATTATACAACTTCATTTTCAGTTGTAGGAAAGACCCAATCCTGTCCAAACTATATATTATCCACTGGTTGCCGTTGTTTTGGTGTTTGTCTTACACGGCTGAGGGATGCGTTAGGGAAAGGTACAATTTATTGTTATTGGTTCGTCTCCCGATTCCCCTTTTTCTTTTCTGAGGCGGTTACCTTTAGTGTTCAACTTCCATCCACCCCTTTTCCTTGTGTTTTATTGTAGCCCAGGAACAGAGTTTGGGAGGTCGCTTCCTTCACGTGTTCCTTGAAGATGGAAGGGTTGCAGCCCGACTAGGATGCGGAGGTGGAGCTGGTGGCGTCACATTAACCGCAACCTCCGACCACAACATCGACAACAACAGATGGATACCTGTCACAGTCAGGTATGATCTAGTATGTCCTGCTGTGTGTGGGAGTGTGTGTGTGTGTGTGTGTGTGTGTGTGTGTGTGCTCTCTCTCTCTCTCTCTCTCTCTCTCTCTCTCTCTCTCTCCATCTCTGCGTGAGGATGAAATCCTGCTCTCGGTGCATATGGTCGCCTAATGGCCCCGATGACCTCGCTGCTGCTTGTAATGGGGGCATTAAGGAAATTAATAGGAGGAGAGAGAGGGGGAGTGACGGGGAGAGAGAGAGAGCGAGAGAGAGCGAGAGAGAAAGAGACAGAGACAGAGAGAGTGCGGGAGAGAGAGAGAGTTGGAGAGCGTGAAAGACGGAGAAAAGAGTGCACAAGAGAGAGAGAGAGTAAAGATGGACAGATAAGAAAGAAGTAGGGCAACAAATCAGGGCGGCGTGAAACAGCCTTTGGAAATAAAATAAAAAAGAGAGTAGAACTACACGACCACCCAGATACCAGATCCCTAAACGGCCTGGTGAAGGCAAACAACGCGAAACCAGAGAATAAGTCGACCTCTTTCAGATGGAAAAGGGAAACGTAGCTTCGCCGCTTGAAGAAAAACGAAAAGTGCACTTATGTCTTAAGTAAATTACGCAGGCTGTCGGAAGCGTTAACTATTTTATTGGAGCTAAACTCTTTGTGAGCTCCCAGAACAAAAGGAATCAGATTGGCTCCTTTCTCAGCTGGATGATTCCATTTCATCAGCAGCGGCCCCTCTGGGGGCGAGAGTTTGAATATAGACTAGGACGGAGTCAAGTCTAACATGAGCCCCTGACATTTAATCTAAAGATGAAAACGTAATATACATATATCGGTATTCTGCAATTCTGCTTGTGTAAAGTAGGCAGCAATGAAGACATAAAAAGAGGAAAATATTGAGGTAGAAAGAAGAACATGAACGAAAATTGAACACATGAACTCTCTGTCTGCTTAACCCGCAGAGCCAAATTAATTGAAGATCTCTCTCTCTCTCTCTGTCAAGAAATGTTGGTCCAATTGATAAAATGATGATGGAATAATTTCCTCACTCGACTGATCGAATCGCATCCAGTAGCTTGGTGTAAACGGTGGTAAATAGTGTACTTTCCTTGCACTGCATGTGGCAAGACCTGCGAGCAACCGCTACATGGGAGTAATTAGGAGGGGAGGCTTCCTTCAATACGCGTGGAGTACATCCTTAAGATGGATTAGCTGGATAACTCATTAGAGAGTCTGGTCAGGGGGTGCTGCTCAGGGCAGGGCCGATTGGTAGATACAACCCACGATTTATGGCCCAATTCGCCTGTTCTAATGAGTGCCCGTGTCCGGGAAACTTCAGCAAAACAGGCAGCTCCAAAAAAAAAGCTTTGTCTGCATGCGTGTAAAATTAGCCCACATGCTAGCATAGAGCACACGCACACACACCTTTTAATGAGTTTGATAAAACACATACCAACACAATGACACAGCAACGTCATTCATCCTCTGCTCTTTGAAACAAATGCTGCTGACACACAGAACACAAAACCATAAACCTCTGGGTTGGCCGGGGAGCGCCGGAGAGCAACAGTCAGGGTAAGCCCAAGGAGTGATCTATCCGACGGCTAAACGCTGATGCCGCGCGCGTAGGACCGACTCTAACCTTGTGCCGCTCATCACTCTGGGACGGAGCCAGGGATTCGGAGGACTGATGATGATGTTGATTTTCTACTTCGCCAGAGCCCTCGCGGCGTCAGGGGAGGAAAGGGGAACGAAATCAGGTCAGGCGAACTCGCTCCCAGCACTAGTCTCCCTCTCGCTATTTATTTCAGCAGTAGTTGAAACATATTAATGAAGGAGTATATAATAACAAACCAAAAAACGGTTCTATGAATCTGTTATTTGAAGCAGCACAGTTTGCTCCGCTGTTGGGAGATAAAAGTGCAGAGGCGCTATGATCGGGGGAAAAGGCTGTGACCTGAACTTTACACGGATAAATGTGAGGGTTCTCTCTCTCCAGCTCCCTCCACGGCTGTCCTTTCCAAACCGTTGCTCATTTCGGTCGCTTGGTCTTTGTGTCCTCGCCCCCGTAGGAACCTTTAACTACTGCAATCACCGGGGACACAATACGTGTGACTCATCCTCAATCGGCCGTCTCTCTTCATTTGGTTGTCCGTTGTGTTTCTCTGTTGCTGTCTCATACTTTGCATACTGCCAAAACCAACGGGAGATTGTCCCTAAACAAGGCATAGCGGGTTAACAAGACAAGGGAGCGTGATTAACAAGTGTGTCGACGGCCTGTGGATTTGGCAGCGGTTCGCATTAGTTTGAGATTTATTGAAGTTCGCCGGGATCTTTCACTGTTCCTTGAGCTTTAATTTCAAAGTTGGGGTAAGAAATGATTTTGGGCTTTGCTCGGCGCGAGGGCCATCAATTTAGCTAGCGGTCGGAATGAAAAAGGTTCAACGGGTGCATTTTCCATTCACGTCAAACAATGATCACCAGGGATAAATCCCTCCATGGTAATGACTTGAAATCTTTCTATTCACAACAATTGGATTTCCTTCTGGACGGGACTTTTCCGGCTCCGAGGCTCCATCAGTGTGTTTGGGCTTTGGCTTCACTTTCTGCACCGCTCCTTTCTTTCATGTTTGCTTGTTAGGGAGTTGCATTATTTACAGGTGCAGCGATGGGGGTTACTCGAGGGCAGACCACGACAACCACCGGAAGCATGTGCGTATAACACATGTATGTGCAGTAGACCCGGCGGCGTGCTTCGGACGCCCCCAGCGTTTACATTTCAAAGAAGGCACAATCGTTCAACTTACAAAGTATCTTGTTTTTACCCTAAAGATAAAATCAAGGCTCTTGTCTCATTCAACGTGGCGGTGTTCACTTTGTGAATGACAGAGCAAGCGCTGAGCAGGAGCAGTTCCTCAAAAGAACAGGGAGTCAGATCCCGACCGAGCTGAAGCAGCTGCGGCGGCAGGCAGCACAGGCCCAGGGGGCTTAAGGTTCTGGTGTACATCATCCTTAACCCACATTGGATGATTCACAGAGGAGAGACGCCGGGCTCGCAACCTAGAATCAGGCGGATCACGGGGCTTACATTGCGTAAGTGCGAAGCCGCCCGCTGTTGTCAGAACTCATTGCAATCTGCGTTACACCGACGCCCCGTGCGTATCGCTCAACATTCACGCGTCTCGCTTTCACCCTTGTGATTCGTCGTCTGCATTCGCCATCTCTCCCCCCCCCCCATTACTCTGCTACGCCATCTGGTGTGGAGCATATATATATGAACCTGAAATTGCAGGGGGTATACAGGCCTATGTTCAAAGCACAGCATCCTCATCACCGTTTCGATTTCATGTGCTGGCTGGTTGGATGACGGTGAACGTACCGCCAGCTTTTATTGACGACATCACCGGTAAACAGTGTCATGCCTCTTTCATGGCTGGATGGGAGAACAAGTTTGGATTTTTAAAAACAAATATTTCAAACTTAACTAAACACGACTTGGTGAAGTTGAAACCTAAGACCGCCCGGTCTTGTGTCGACTGTCAGTCGTACTCAGCCGTGTGGTTAACCCCAAGTCCCTGCAGAGAGCCCTCCTGACGAGAGGCAACAGGCCACCTGTCATCCCCATTGTCTCAAGGCCAGGCAACACGCTCTAACAAAGTTGCAGCCTTCCCCTGATCAATGCCGCCGCTGAAGCGTTGACAAAGGGGGAGAGGTGGCGTTCAGCCCGCGCGGCTTATTCCGCACATTATGTTTACGTCTGACAGTTTACACTAGCTTACACATCGTTCTCCGAACAAAGGAAACGATGAGGACCAGGGAATACAGGAAGGGTTTATACAAGCAGAGCAAATTCGCTCTCCTCGCCTACACGGCATCAGCAGACGCATCAGCAGTCTTACCCTGGTTTAAACCTCTCCCAAGATCAAACGTAATGCTTAAACGGTAAAGCAGTTTGGGCTCGAACGGCCAAGTCAATTAACAACAACGAAGCACGAAGGGTTTATCCAAATTCTTGCATTTGACAACTTGAGAAATGTTAACTCAGGCATGGCTAGACCAAGCTTTTATTGGCCATCACAATAAACCAAATCAAAAGCAATTTTTTCTCCTTCCTTTCAGTTGGTTGACACTTTGCTTACAGGTCGACTTGTTCACACAGAGCTATACAGCTTGGTTGACCAGCTAGGACAGAATTTCACTCGCTTTCTCTCTCCTCTCACAGTGCTCAGAGTTCAGTTTGCCTCCGGTCTAGAGCAATCAAAACAAATGACCTCAATACATATTACGTTGTGGTCTAATTGTACACCGTCTTTACTCCGCAGATGATCTTAAAGAGCATTCAAAGTAGCTCCGAAAACCCATTGATTGGTTTACCTCAGGCGGCAAGGCTGTCGCACGTCTGTGTTTGGCTTTCTTCCTCTTTGCAAAGATGGAACGCGTGTCTGGCAGCCACCCTCTGATTCAGATAGGTGCTCCGACAAACAGCCCATAAATCATTACAAACACAGCGCACCTGGAAAACAAGCCTGTTCAAACCAAGTGTCTCGCAGTGGAGGCAATTAAAAGGAACGCTCGGACAAGACATGCATTAAGCATGCAGTGAGACAGCTTTTAAAACATGCAATATTATTATTCCTAATGAAGTCATCCTGAGAGGTATCCACAGTGCCTTAGAATAGGCCAGTTCACCACTAAGGGCTATTATGGGACATTCAAGGAGAAAGCGAGGTTCTAACAGGTAGGCTGGGGATTAGACCACAGGTGATATTCAAAATTCAACAACACTTTTAATGATTGGTATTGGCCCCAAACCTCCAATATCAGTCAGGTTGTAAGTGGAATGAGGTTAAGTAACCAGTATGATGAAAAAGTTTATTTTCCTTTGAGAATTATGTATTTCCTCGTCCTTCCCCCTGATCTTTAAAAAGGTCCCCATTAGGCAGTTGTTATTTCCAGGCAAAAAGGTCACCAGCTTGTTCATGTGCAAGCTCATTTTCATTGGATGATGGGAAGACATGGGAACAATTACTTATACACGGTCAACTGCCTCTGCCATCCACAACCAAACACACCCAAGATAGGAGTGGGGGATTCGGTTAACCGCTGGGAATAGCTGTGGTACACGACAGAGTCCTCACTCAGATCACTGCTGTTTCACGCTAAACAAAACAAAAGTGTTTTTAACAGTTGGTAGCGGCATTGCATCTGGCAATATTCCTGTACCGCAACAACCTTTCCACATTCTACCAGTCTAGGACCACCGAGCGAGAGATGCCTGGGTTCTGCAGCAAATATATAAAAGAAAGAAATGAGAGAAGGATCTCCAAGGATAAACATCTGACAGCTCTGTGAATCGTGGCTGTGAAAGATCTCTCTGGAAGCATGGCAGGTAGCCAAGCCATGCATTTTAAAATCATTTAACGTTTCAGAGGAGCAAAGTCAAAGGAGAGAAAGGGAAACCGGGCCAATACAAAGAGAGGGAGCAGTTGAGCTGCTAGGACCCGGATAACCCCAGGGTTGGATGTCAGTTATCTGAAATGCTAGGCTTTCCTTGCCACTGTGTATTTGGATGGCTCCGAGAGATCTACATGCGAGCACAACGGATTCATCAGGAGATTTTATTTCTCCAACTTTTAGCATTGGAGTCTGGGAGGTATATAAGCATAGGAGTATAACACCACAACTAGGAAACGGTGAAAAATATGTAAAACACCCAACTGCTTTAATGTATAAAATAAGTTTAGAGGCAACATATCTGGGAATTCCATTGGGAATTCAAGCTAGATAACTGAGAATATGAGAAAAGATCCACTACACGACAACATTCCTACCCTAGCAAACCACTGATAGCCTGTTTTGAAGTATTTAGAGAATCTGGCCTGTAAGAATGTGCTATTGGATTCTAAACGTATGAGTTATTTCTTCTTCTTAGGCAGGTGAAGGATTTTGAAAGTCCCATGATGGAACCTTTTCACACTTGGTTCCTGAAGACAGGCCCACATCAGCATTGACTTCCTGGAGTCAATGTTAGTCTAGTACCATTGGGCCATAAGGTCTTATCCAGATAAGACATAAGCCTTGATGAACTACAATGTTCTTAACGAAAACCAAACAATGACTGCACATATACAATGAAGGTTTGTGGAGTGAGGAGTATAAAATACCGGTAGCAATCTCAGGAACAGTGGCAAAAACTACAGCTAAACATTTATGGACATTACTTTCCAATCTCATCCAACACATTTTTCCTTGGGGGAAAAGGTGACAGATCACAGATGATATTTTATTGCAGTAAACACATGACACTGGCTCCAGTCCATTCGATTTTATGACATGATGGCTCCGTTGGAACATGCCATTCACAACTCCCCCTTGTTGTGAGGTCACGAATGGGAAAAGGGAGGACATACAGCCGATACTTTCCATGAGGCCGGCCGTGCGGAGAGAGATTGCGAAGCAGTCTGAGTCCTTGGTAAGGGAGGCATTAGAGTGCTTGACAGGGCCATGGGTACTGCCTGCCAAAGTCCGAGGCTTATTAATACCATGGTTGATGTCACTAAACACAGCCCTTCTCATTCCAGGTGTGGAGACAGACGTGTCATAAACATTGGAAGTCGTTTCTTTTTGCAAACCACAAGGGCTGGGCGACTTTTACGACTACAGTAGGAACTACTCTTTCGTACTGTTTATGAAATGGCTGAACGGAGAAAATGCAATTTATAAAAGTTCTAGACTCCATTTGTTTTGCCTTGTTTTGCCGCTGTTTCAGCTGGGATTCGAACGCTATTTAAGAAATGACTTTTGTGCAGAGAGTTCTGGGAAGGAGGGGGCGTTTCACGACCAGTGGCAACTTTGTGACCTTTTTCATAACGTCGTGATGTTTGAGCTTTATAATGAGCGATGTGCATATGAGATGTGCCAAACATCGTGGAGTTATACTGAGAAGCCCTCAATCAAACATTTGTTTTGAAAAAAACCCCACTGTTTTTCCACTGTTTACATCGAAAATTGTCCATTAGGTTTAAAAAAACCTCTAGATTTTATTTTAAGGCCAAATTGCCCAACCCTACAAAATACTTTCAGCCACCCAAAAAAGTCACAGAATTCTTGTTTAGAAAACAGGCAATCATATAAAAGAAAAAGAGAAAAGGGCCCACCTTTAACTTCCATGTGTGCCTAAGTTTTGCTTTCATCATCTTCCGTTGCCTCTCTTCCAACCAACTCTCTGTCTTTAATATGTGCAGACCAAGCCGTGCGGTAAATATATTAGAATCATTATCGTTTATTATCATAGTTATCAAAGTTACCTCGAACTAAATATTCTAGTCATCATCTTTTGCCGTACATTTTATGGTGGAGGAGCTCATATAGGTATTGTCAGCAGAAACAACCCAGAGGAGGTCAGACGAGGTATTCAAATACTGTGGACCCCAGTGGGAAATATTTCCCAAGGCGCCGCTCTTTTCCCTGGAGTTTACTACTTGTAATAACTACAGTGGCCCCTAATGGAAAGTCTTAACAGACTCATTGGTTAAAGAGGAATGAGCTCAGCTCGGCCGCGATGCTGACACAGGCAGTTTGAAAAACGTTGGGCCATCTTAATTATAATAATATTTGACTCAGAAGAAGGCATTCAACTTTGACACCAGCATGTTATCTTTGACACTGTTTTGAGGATGATGTTCTGGTATTGTTTATTTCACATAGAGCCTTGGTTGTATAGACTGAGGGAAGAGTTCATGCTCGGGTTTGGCCGATAGTGAATCAATGCGTTTGGCGTACATGCAAATGACAACTACCGTATTTTCCGGACTATAAGTCGCAGTTTTTTTCGGAGTTTGGCTGCCCCTGCGACTTACAGTCAGGTGCGACTTATATATGAGATTTAACATGTTTTTGAATAATTCTTATTAATAATTGTAGGGCCTAATAATTATTTTGGATTTTGTGAAATACTTTTCTAAATAAATGCGACTTATAGTCCGGTGCGACTTATATATGGCTTTTTCCTCTTCATGAGGCATTTTTTGACTGATTGACTTATACTCCGGAGCGACTTATAGTCCGGAAAATACGGTACTAAATATAATACTAATATTAATATTCCTAACCATAACATTAGTATATAACCCTCACCCTCCATCTCAACTACAATATGAAGTATGCTCAATTATAATAGAATGTGGTTCCTAGGCAACTACAATATTAATGACTCAGATATTGTATCATATTGGTTCAACAGAATGTATGTAGCTTGGTGTGGGTGGAGGAAGGGAGCTGTACTGATGTGTGGGTGGAGGAGCTGTACTGATGTGTGGGTGGAGGAGCTGTACTGATGTGTGGGTGGAGGAGCTGTGCTGATGTGTGGGTGGAGGAGCTGTACTGATGTGTGGGTGGAGGAGCTGTGCTGATGTGGGTGGAGGAGCTGTACTGATGTGTGGGTGGAGGAGCTGTGCTGATGGTGGTGGTGTGTTGTTGGCGGTTGCAGGTTCTTGCTAACGGTCTGGACAACAAGCTGAGAGAAGACCTGGAGAGGCTGAAGAAGATCAGAGCTCACCGCGGGCTCAGACACTTCTGGGGGTACGTCCACGTCACATGTTGGGGTTCATACCGGCAGAGCGCTCTGCACGCTATAATGGAGAGAAAGAGAAAGCATTTGAATTGTGTGCGTGTTGGAATGCAGCCTTTGTGATGCACCTGATTTATGGAGCGGTGAACCAGGAGCCACGCCTCAACTAAAGATGTTCTCAATGCACTTGTTTTGGGAGATGGAGACACGTGCAGCCTGGTGGCCCTGGTCACGTTGGAGACCCGTGTGTGTGTGTGTGTGTGTGTGTGTGTGTGTCAACATCAG
>OMKX01113729.1:6792-18644 GCA_900302425.1 Brosme brosme | reverse complement strand
GGGGGTAGAGCTTGTCATTGCACTGTGACCCCTTCACCTGGCAGGGGCCCCGATCAGCACTGATGTGGGAGACTTGATGACCTCAGCAAAGGTTTTCTTTTATTTTTATTATTATAGCATGGTGATCATGTTTGTGAAAAACACAGACAACCAAGTACATGCAGTGCGAACGGCCACTCAAGACTTTTTCATGGATATTTTAATGAGAGAGACAAAAATGCAAACAAAACTGATCTTTCTGTCCACAGATACTGTGACTGCATATGTAAAAAAGAAAAAAAAAAGAAAAGGCTATACCTTATACTGTATCTATGCAATCCTGACCCCCCTTTCACAGACTTCGGGTTTGGGGGTTGGGGAAGTGGGTGTTTTTGTCCGTGCCAGTGGGGGTGGTAGTAAGAGATACCCCAAGTTTAAAGCGATGACCATTCATATTGTGTAGACGCCACCTGATGCGAACTACAGCACTGTTCACAATGCCGCAGCGATGCTAACATACAAGCTGAGAGGATTATGCTGATCTAGATTATTATACCTCTCCTCTGGTTCCAATATTTTTGTACAAAACTTTACGTCAGAATCCATAATCATTCTAGGATACTCTGGAGCTACAATCACAGATCAATACATGCTGGCGTGGCCTGAACCTTTTAAGGGCCAATCCATGATTTGGGTAGGAAATTAAATAGCTATGAAAGTGAGGTTGTTTAATTTTCTTAAACGAGTATGACTAAGGGTTAGTTGGTGGACATTTTGTAAAGGTACAGTTGCGCTTTCAAAAAGTATATGAAAACCAATGTCTTTGTTGATTTCAAAAATGAGGCCTTAAATTAATAAAGTACTTACCGGAAAGGCAGACAAATGAGCCAATCCAGAATCATTGTGTAAGTATTCTGGGACCATAGGTTCTTTTGAAGCTCCCTTCAATCAGCGGGCAAGAAAAGATATGGTGGGGAGTGGGAAATGTAAAAATGTCATGCCAAAAACGAGTATTGGTTTGGCCATCTGATATTTAGATGGCTCATATATTTTTAAACGTCCGTGGTTTATTCCATGCCCAATAAACATCACCCTGGACGTGCTCTTGCTGTCTCTGATAGGCTTAGTTGTGACCACATTTTCACAGATCCACACCGGTCAGCAAGGGATGTTTTCTGTTCGAGTCGCTGGGGCTCCTTAAATCTGACCTCCGCTTTATAGTTTGGAGATTCAGGGTACGGTTTTAATTGGGCCCATCCCGTTCTATGATCTCGCTGCGTTTTCTACTCCCGCTGAGCAATGCCAAAGAGCGATTGTGCAAGCAGAATACTTTGAGAGCCCCACCTTTTGGACCAAGGATGCTCCGACATTGCCTCAGTGTGTCCCTCCCGCCCTGCCTCTCTGTCGCACCGTCCGTCTGTCCTACCACAATATGGAACTGTAACCCGGGTCAGGTCTCTCCATGCGTTCCTTGCCATGTGTATTAAAAGTCATTGTAACATCCCTTGCGCTCCCTTTCTCTGCATCCGGCAGCGCCGTCGATACCATCTCACAGCCATTATCATTACCTATGTGGCGCCTTTTTAAAGCTGCGTGGGCTTTCAGCTCCCGGATTTAAGCTGCCATGAATATTTTAAAGGCTTATCTGGGGCAGAACTTGTGTTTTATTATTCAATACTTTGGATTTCTCTCATTATGAATAGGGTTCTCAGGGATAGCGAAACACAATTAAAGGGAACTAAGTTGCATTGTGAGTAGCATTCCGGCCAGATGTTTTTGGAGCTCGTAGTTTGAGTGAGATGAACGATTGTTTACATTTAAATTCCAGGAGGAGAAGACGGGGGTGGGGGAGAAGAAAAATTGGTTGAATGGTCCACATCCACAGTTCCTCTACCCTGTTACAACAAGATGTATGGAAATGTGTTGGTTCAACGGAGGGGGATAAAAGGAAAAATAATCACCATTTATTAAACCTTGACATTAATGGGCTAGTTCCAAATAAGGTCGTCTCCAGATTAACTTCTGGCTGACACCGAGTGGTAATTTAGTTTTGTTCAGTGATCAATATGAATATTACATTTGGTTGTGTATGCAGAAGAAGGACCTGCTGACACATCGGTTTAAATACTGCTTTAGAGAATTGGCTGTTGACGTTATCGCTGTATCTAGATGTTTACGCTCTCTTACGTAGACACAATGGTTTTACTCGTATGTATCATGTGCTTTATTCGTTATGGCCTGTACAAAGATGTGACAATGTTCATGTACCAGACATCATGTTCATGTTCCATATCATGCAGGGGGGATGGGGCGATTTAATCACACTTATGCCAAGAAGTCATTGTTGCCTTTTGTTGATTGATCGGTCCCCAGCAACATGTAACAATAACAATAAGGCAACATGGATGAGATTTGAAAAAAATAATAAAATCATACATTTCCAAAAAAAAGTGTGTTAATCACTCATGTTGATCATTGTCTCCAAGTGTTATATAAAATAAATGGCTTACATTATTGTATTACAAATATCATCACACACAAACAAATGGTTCATAGAACTTTATTGTCTGCATTTAATCCCCAGACAATAGTAGGCACTCAACCCAGCACATGAAAACATTTGAATACAGACATGCCCTAAATACTGATCTGTATTAAATCCATAATTCCAGATGGACTTATTGGCTCAACCTAATCCTGTGGCCAGTCGACATCAACCATCATGAAAGCCATTGTATGTATTGTTACAATTTTGACACGAAAACAAATGGATGGAGAATTGCACTTAAAACAACAATGCGGTGCCTGGATGTCAGTTTATTTGATGGCCTTCTTAATAAATGCTTCTTATTTTGTTATTTGATGTGGAGCCTTTGGGAAACAATGTTTCCACTGTGTCTGACTTCTGGTCAAATGTAAGGAAGGCAAGGTATGTCATGCTGGCATGGAAACTGTAGAGGTTAGGATGTGTCTGACATTTAACTGAAGCAAAAATGATGGATGCCTTCAGAGAACACACAAATACAGCCTTTATTCTGATTTCCCGGTAAGAATATTAGACCAGATATCTTTTGTGTTTTTATTTTTCACTGGTTACATATATTTTGTTATTTTGCCTTCTTTGAGTTCATTTCTTACCAGAGATCCCATATGAATGGCACAGAAGAGCATCATTTTTTGTATGTTTTGTATTGAATCTTTCTTCCAAGACGCATCGATTCCACGCCCTGTTATTTGGCTGTGGTTTGATGACAAGCTTCATAGGCTATTCAACAGCCTGCCTACACATGCCACAAATTGCTCTAAACAACTGAAATCAAAGAAAGAAATCGAAACACGAGTATCCGCATGGGAGGGATAAAGATTTTCCCCTGCCTTTCCTCAAGAGACGACCAGTCAAAATGATTTAAGCCGCCATGCTAAAACATCTCTATGATCACACTCAGAACTGCTTGGTGAAGATGCCGCTCAGGGTTCTATACATCTTATCTTTATGATGAATAATAAAAATAAATGGGTAGAATGTACTTTTGTGAATTTATCCTTGCTAATATGTTTATTGATTGTATCTTTGTTCCAACTTCTTAGTACAACCTGTTTCCTTGGTTTTCCCCCCAGATTATACAACGTCTCTGGAATAGTGAGAATTGATTTTGACTTCATCAGTGTCGTTTAGGGTTGAAACAACCTTCAAGTTAAAGACCTTTAAAGGTTTCAGATATTGAGTGTTATTTGGCGGTGTCAATCCAATGCCTATACAGTAGGATAAACCGTTTAAGGGATGAGCTGTCCTCAGCAGTATGGACATTTAGAACAATGGAGCTGGAAGAAAAAGGCTCTTACGCTGAAATTACATGAGGGAAAATGTTATGGATGGTAGTAAGGCATTGGAGAATATAAATATGGTATATTATAAAATATACTATTGCATGATGCATAGTGTACAGGTTGCGTCATGACGTAAAACTTGGCTTCAGGTCATCTCAAAGTGCCTGTGGCCAGTCTTTATTACACTGGAGCATTACACTGGACCATCATTTAAATTGGAATAACTACTCGTGTGCTCTGTCTGGAGGCAGATTACAAGTGCAAGCCAGCATGTGCCTTTTTGTAATAAAAGTCCAGCAGCAATACAAAAGCCACCAGGCAACAATAAAAGTCAATAGTTAAAATTGGTTTGGCAACGTGGAGGTCAAATTTACAATAATAGAAATTGTAGAAGAAAAATACATAGGAAAAGAACACTGCCTGAAGCGTATAGAAAACAGATGGGTTTATATATTGTAGTGGAGATAACGAAGATTGAGAACAGAGAAGGATGATTAATAGGCTAATAACATAAAAGTTATTGTTGCCATTAGGAAAGGTATAGGGAATTTGATGCAAAACCCTGCAGTTTATAGTTAGGTTTTGTCATTGAATGTTTCTCATGCAAAATAGGTTGCCCGTTCGCACAAGAATACAAAACAAAAAATACTGAAGAAAATAGAAATACCCCGAATAATAATTAGAGAAAAGTGTTGAAACTATAACATCGTTTCGATTTTTATTCAACTGTGAATGTAACTGTCACCTATCTCATACCTACATTTTACCAATAAACAATCCCATGTGGACACCTGGCCATTTGTCAAGATGACAGCAATGGCAGAGATCCGTCATCCAACTCTCTCAGCTTTATTTATCTCTCTCTTTCATATCCCTCAAGCTTTTTCCCTCAAGCGTTCTCTCGCTGTCCCTCAAATCACTCACACACACATATTGCCTTTGGCGAGAATACCCATTTGGAGATTGCACGGGTGTGCGTAAAGGATGTGTCAAAATAAAACCTGTTGACAGCAAACTTCTCAATTTTGATTGAATGGAGTGATAATGTTTTTTGAGGCTGGGGAAAGAACAATGTTTAAGTAATGCATTTTTGTAACTGCGTGCTGTAGGCCTAACATTGAAATTATATCTCACCTAATGTTCAACTTTTTGTTATTATTTCGTGTCGTATTTCCCCCTTTTTCCACTGAAGCACTTCAAACTAATATTGGCGAAATGCTTCTTCTTTCTGATTACTGTGATTAAGGTTCAACACGGCTCCTAATTGTTGTTTTCTAATAAACCGAACACACGTGTATTGGATGAGTGTTTAAAATCTCTATTCCGACTACTATGTAGCCAATGTGTGGTGCTGATGAGAGCCTGTGTTACCCACAATCCACCGCGCGAGAGCCACGTAAACCTACAGTGCTAACGGAAGATACTGCTAGCCTAGCTTTCCTGCCGATACCATGCTAGCTGCGTATAGCCGGCTATTCATTCGTTAACGTGAATGATGCAACTCTTAAAATAGTCATTAAAGTTAAACGGCTTTTCTTCCGACCTATGTGTCTCTCTCTACAGGTTTGCACATACTATTTATATTGCTATTAGTACCAGCTAGCCACCCCATGCTACCTTTAGTTAGCGAGCTGCACTTAACTTGCTTTCTCTTGAGCTGCTAACGGCTATCTATCTTCACTTCCTTGCGTGTCGCAAGTGATTTATACATTACTTGCTTTAATGTTAAATACAGTACCTTTATTCAATGAATCTTGTAATATTTTATGAATGTAGAACGATCTATAAGCTTGTTAAATGTTAGCTGCATTTGGTCTTTGGTGCATTCAATTTGAATTGCATGACAATCTATATTATCTGGGTTATACTCATGCTTTGGTTTATTTGATCATAACGTCGCCATAATAGTTGTTTTAGGGCATACATTACGGTTGTGATGACGTGTGTAACGCTATCGATTGGTTTCCCCTGCTCCGTCTTTGGAGCTATCCGTGGTTCTGATTGGAGATGTACATACGTTACATATATACTTGCATACAGATATACATAGATACAGATATATACAAGCAGGCACGTGGTTGGAGAGACTGACAGTCATTTGCAATACATCACAGCTGTCCCCGATTAACAGTTACACATACTGCATGTTTCATGCAAGCCTTTACAGATTCTTTATCGCAAATCAAATGAAGCGGAAGCCGTCTACTCTCGATTAAAAGCTTTTTTATTTGAAAGTTGCCGTTTTACCATGTTATAACAATTTCCTCTTCCTTCAGAGCCTCAGAATAAAAACACCTGAAGATGTCAATGGTGCTCTTTGCGTCAGTGGTAAGGGTGGGGGACGGCCTCCCGCTCTCTGCGTCCACTGACTACGAACAGGACAAAGAGCTTCAGGAGACCAAGAAGCATCTCAAGGGCCTCTCCAAAAAGCTCGGACAGTTCCCTGACCGCTGCACAGTCAAGATCGGCCAGTACAATGTCAAGTACGTCCTGGGCTTGGTTGGTGGGAAATTACAATAGATTTGCCACGGAAATGGAACATCCTAATCAATTCTTGTACTCAGGCAGCATAATAAGTGGAATAGAGAACATAATGGGGCGCTATTAGAATGACTTGGGTTTGATTGCTTCTGAGATTACTACCGTATTTGAACTGCGCAAGAGGTGAAGCATATTTACAATTATTTTGTCAGTCATGCTAACATTTAGAATAGTTCTGAGCGCTTTACAATTCTGAATGATCCAGTTGAATCCATTTCAACCATGCTTTCATGTTGAAAGGGTTGGTTTGCTGTGTAATTGAATAACATCTTAATAATGGTTATCTTGGAACGACTCATCCTCACGGGGTGATTCTACAGTCTATGATTCGTCATTTAGTCATTTGCATTTCATATCGTGCAAATTAAAAATCTCTCAGAAGTCCTTAGGAAAGAGAAGACAGAAATGCTTAAGGATGAAATGCCTAGGGATCTGGGCATTGCTGTGAAGGAGGTGATTGGTCACCTTTTAAAACAGCAGGGATAATTTTAAAATAACGAATCACAGGGCCAGCTATCTGCAAGCAAGCCAGACTCTATTTGAACTACAATCTGCCATAAATATGTCATTATATTCAAGGCGGGCCAATAGTTAATGAGGAGAAGAGCATCAGCCAGGTTGCATTGTTTTTATGTGGTAATAGATTTGTTACAGCCCACACATATTGTGTGGGCTGGGGTTCTTATAAAGGCTGTGACACAGTGAAACCATTTAATGTCAACCACACTGATTGGCCTGCTCCCTTTTCTTTTCTCACAGCTGTTCAGTGCTCTGTACATTGGCAGTCACTGGAACATAAGCCTCATAAGCCCAAAAACAGTCCCTGTTTGTTTGTTTGTTAGGCTTCAAGTTATTTCATATTTGAGTCTCTGTGTAAGCTATCGTGTATTTGTGGATATTCACACACCTCAGGGGTGTGCAATATGTCTGCTGTATATAAACAATTTGACCATTTCGATCAGTAAAGGTCAGCTGCTAAGCTCTTAACATCCCTCCAAAAACACGAGAAATTAATATTGAACATGAAAAAAAAAAGTTTATTTATCCCCCCACAATACATTTCACCAGTAGTCTTGTTTTTCTGCGGCACAAGGGAGCGCGTGTCAATGTGTTTTAACGCTTGGCCCTACTGTGTGCTTTGCTCGTCAGCTTCACCAGCTCGCTGGGCGTGGGCTACCTGATGGTGTGCACGGAGAGCTACCCCAGTGTGCTGGCCTTCTGCTACCTGGACGAGCTGCAGAAGGAGTTTATCGTGACCTATGACACCAAGCGCATCAACAGCGCCGTGAGGCCCTACTCCTTCATTGAGTTTGGTGAGTCCCTCCCCCCTACCTGCCACTCAAACTGTAGAGGGACTTGTAGAATAGGATTAAAATATGGAAGAGCGTCTGAAAATCAGGGATTGTAACACATAAAATAAATATACGTATGTGTATATGTTTGTGTATTTATCTATTTAAAATAACTAACTAATTATGCTATCCTCTCTTCATCATGCTTATTTTGATAACAAAAACATGTGTCCACTTAAACATTACAGTATATTACTTTTGCTGTAGAGACCACAGTACTGTACATCTATACCAGTGATATATATGTATACTGAATCATCACCCAGCGCTATGATATGCTACACAACCTTGCATGCGCTGCACATTTGTCACTATAGAAGGGCATGCACTCGCATGCACTCGCTCTATTGATTAGTGCAGTGATTTGTGCCCCGTATCCCTCCCTCGTGCCCTGCATGTGTGGTGACGACGTTGTTGTTGTTGTTGTTGTTGTTGTCATGCTGTGTGTTGACCATGTCTCTGTCCGTCCAGACACCTTCATCCAGAAGACCAAACAGCGTTACAACAGCCCACGCTCGCTCTCCACCAAGATCAACCTGTCCGACATGCAGACGGAGATCAGGCTGCGGCCGCCCTACCAGCTCTCCCGCGAGGACCTGAGCTCCATCAACGGCTTTTCCCTGCACACAACCTCCAAGTACAAGGGCATCGGTAGGACTACCCGCCGTCACAGCCTCACAGAAACCCAACACCTGCACACACGAACGGGACGGGAAAAACACGTGTGATAGGGGAGCAACGCAAAATAAGACCGCTATATTCTTTTATATACATATACGCTCGGCAAAGTACAGTTGACAGAATAATGCAGAGGTTTCGATGAAATCCCTCCCGAGGTACACTAGGGAGCATTGTATTGATCCAGGTATTGATGATATGTTCATATAGAAAGTATGACAATGCCCTGCTCAAGGCCCATTTGAATACTCCGATTTGTAATAATAGCGGTGAGTAGTCAGTTTTGCAGAAATGTCGAGAAGCCACAAGATTACGGTTGTTTTTGTGCCACTTAGTCATAGACGATTTAATTAGGCCATATTAGATGGAACGCTATTTATCAGATTCATGCTGATATGATCCTTATCCCTTAAATTACAAAACCACAAGCTGCATGCATCTGACGTTATTGCCTTTACTTAACACTAATTAACATTAATTAACATTAAAGTGCCAGTGATCCTTTTTTTTTTCGGCGAGAGGGTACAATAGCGCCGCAGTGTGCGTGGGTGTTTGGAGCTTCTTCTGGGCAGCGTTAGATGTTGATGGCAGGGTCCGAGAAAAGGTTAAGCTTCTCGGACCCTTATAGTATAACACCACGGTGTGTGGCGCACTTCATGTTCAACATTGCTCATTATAACGCTCATAGGACGCTAATAGCTTAAAAACCAAGGATCACAAAGTGGCCGTGAGCTATAACCATGAGAGTTCCTATCTTGAACTCTCAGCCCAGAACGCATTTTTGTTTATCTCATACTGTTGGAATTCAAGCTTAAACAAGGGGTTCACTTCAACTTTAACTACGCTTAAACTTTAACATATTTGAATACGGCAGCCGAAAGGCAAGCAGATTAAGTTTGACTGCTTGGCCTTTCGGAATGCGGATTGTCTTTGCAGCGGTGCCCCCGGGAGAAAGACGTGTGTGCGCCTGCTTGTTATTTTATCTTTCCATTGTAATTGTGTTTTGTGCTGACCGCGTGGTTCTCCCCCTCGGTGTTCCCAGCGCCCACTATGATGCTGGAGCCCGTGACCTTGCCGGGTATCGTGTCGTGCGTGCTCAGCGTCCTCTGCGGGGGGCTGAACCTGCTGCGGGGCGTCCACGCTATAGAGAGCATACTGCAGGTGAGTGTCCCTGGAAGCCCCTCTGGGAAGCCCTGGTCTACCTCCCTGACTCTGCCTCGTCTGTTTACAGCGTGCTTTACACTCTCCTTCGAGGTGGTTTTGTATTGTCTTTGAGGCACCAGAATCACATCGGGTAAAGCAATGGTATTCCCTTATCTCGCACGACAAAAGGTAAATGCAATACGGGTGAATACATATCAAATATATGTCGTTTATATGTATTGTTTTGTGTCTCTGTTGTAAACACAATAGAGACACGAAAGAGGCTTGCTTCAAAGGCATATCTAGAAGCAAGAATCACATGAAAGACCCATAGAGCTCCTCCCTGCTCCTACCTTGTGCTAAAAATTGCTGGTTTGAACCGAAAAAACAAATATTTTCCTCTTGCTTCTCTCCAGAATGATGACGAAGACTTTAATTACGTGATTGCCTTCTTCCTGGGCACGGCTGCCTGTCTCTATCAGGTGAGTGATGGCCAGTGGGCAAATGACGGGCCGTTCTTGAACAGAGACGCGGGACTCTGCAGCTCAGCAGCTTGTCAGCAGGGAGCCCGTCAGCAGAGCTCGTTAATTTCCACTTGAAGGGTCGCTTTTTTTAATTCTAGTTTTAATTGATGGTCTGGTGGATTGAGTTGTCAGGCCGGGGTTTATGTTTTTATTGAGCAGACCGAACGAACCTAACGAAAGAATGTCTAAATTCTACTCCTGGTTGTCGTTCACAAAGGTCTCATCTAGGGATGGGTTTGGACTGATCCCCGCCTAGAAATGTGGTATTCGATTGTGTGGCTGAAATCCGGTACTTTTTTTCTCAACCAACTTTTCTAATGTTGCGAAATCAAAGCTATTTAGGTGATCTGCCAGAGAAGGCTAGTTTTTAACAAACTAGATAATAAAAGAATGTTGTATTGCATACAATTCAGTCATGTATGTATCCATTTATTCATATTTTACAAAGTTAGGAAATGTGCAAGCCTAATATTAATATTCACTTTTGAATGAAAGAAAAGTAAACCTTACTATTTCAGATCGGAAGATACTTAAGACTGCACTATCGCTATCTGATCGGAAACTAAAGTATTGTGGTGCCATCCCCCGTCTCATCCCTCATCCTCTGTTTCTCCCGTCTCCCGCTCCACTGCAGTGTTACCTGTTTGCCTACTTCTCCATCTGGCGGACCAGCAAGAGCTTCCTGGCGTTGGGCCTCATCTGCCTGAGCAACATGTACCTGTCCGAGCTGAGGAACGTGTGGCAGGTCCTCTTCCACGTCACCGTGGGCGCCTTCATGACTCTGCAGGTCCGGCTGCGGCAGCCACTGGGCAAGGCACCAGACTACAACGTCTGACCCAGCGGAGGACCATAAAAACTGCAACAAAAACGGGGGAATCTTTGCCGCGCATATCCTTGAAGCGCGGCAACAGCCCCCACCCCCCTCCCCCTCCCAGCAGAAGAAGACCCAAACATCCAGAAAAACGAACATCCAAAGCTTTGCTGCTGCTGCTCCTCTGAGTTCGCCCGGCCCACTAAGCTGGAGGTGTTGCGGACGGAGAGACCAAGACTGAACCTTACTGCTGCTGCTGCTTCTCCTGAGGTCACCCGGCACACTAGGCTGGTGTCCGTGCAGACGGAGAGACCACAATGAACCCTACTGCTGCCGGTTCCTAACAACAGCCTTCAGCCATATCAGCCCAGTGTAGTCCGGCAGGAAGCCCGGTTCCAGAACCGCTCCCCCCTCCCTCCCCTGTTGACAGACACGATGCGTATGGAGGGTTGTATGTCATGGCTTGGAACTATGCAATGCAGGCTCACGCGTTGAGCTTGTTCTTCTCTGACACGGGCCTCCTTCCCCTCTCCATCATAACAATATGATTGTCAATTGCCCCCAAATGTCATTTTTGCAGATCTATTATTCTGCTATTTATTTGACTGATTGTGCATTGACTGGACAGTCTGGCTTTCTGCTTATTTTATCGCCGTTATGAATTAGAAAATTTGAAATTGTTTTATGATTTGTGTTTGTGTTTCTATTCAGATGAACTGCATACTCATCATCACCAAGTGTCTTGTGTTTTTAATGTACGGACACAAACACATGCATCCGTTGACGCCATTAGGCAGTGTCATGTGACATGTCAATAAACAGGTATGCACTAGAACCAAGTGGATCACTTTTGACTAAGATGAGCATAACCGTTACTAGTCGCAGGCTTACGTTTTATACAGACATTGCAGTGTGTTTTGCATAGACCTGCATGTCCTTCTGGCATCACCTCATCATAGTCCATCTGGGGCCTGCTGCTGCTGCTGCTGTTCCAGC
>OMKX01113719.1:13212-34332 GCA_900302425.1 Brosme brosme | reverse complement strand
AGGAAGACGAAACACCATGTCCGATTCCGAGGTAATTAAACATTAGTGCTGACTACATAATACATATTGAGCATCAACATCTTACTCACAGACATACCATGTATGTTATCTTAAAATCATTGTAATTGCGCTGGTAGGCCTAAGAAAAGTAGCTGTATCAGCCAAGCAAGATAGCAAACTAATTGCAACTGTAATTCGTTAGCATAAGCTGCCAGAGCTAGTAACCTGGTCATCAATATTATATACTGACGTTTTGAAGTGATGAATTATACTACAATATGATGAAGACATTGCTATTCATTTGTTGTCCGCCGTAGTAGTGCAAAACTGTCACACTGCTAGGCTCGTGAACGCTCACGCAGGGACGCACCAACGTCGTTGCCAAGTTGAACGACAGTCCCACAGCCAATAAGAACGGAGAATCGGAGCCTCGCTCTGATTGGTCAAAGTGTACATGAGCGGTGAGAATTTTTTGGGGGGGGGGCACACAGAGGCAGGGGAGAGCAAAGTGATGAGCAGATATTCTCAGAGCACTTCACCTACATATAGCTGACTGGCTATTATGACAGTTTTGCCAAATATTACAGTAAAAAAATCACCCACCCTAGCTTTAATTCAGGTAATTTAATCAGGTAGTAAAAGTTATGCCATAGCAATATCTATGTATGTTAGTCATAATATCTACTGCTGATTTTTTATTTTTGCTATGCTGTAAGGTTAACATAGATCGATAAGGAGTTCTATACTCATAGAATAGCCAGGCCTTAGAAGGCCCATTTGTTCTAGAAAAATGTGAGAGGTTACTCCAGTACAAGGCCGAATAACAACTTCATATGAGGGAGAGTTCCAGTAGCAAAACTGGAATGCGCCCTTGATAAGGAATGGGCTGCCTCTGAGGCATCTCCATGCACAGGGGAAAGGTACAGCAGGAGGGGTCAGATCAAAGGAGGTCCCGAAGGAGGAGTAGTTAATAGTATAATATGTTTGTGATCATGTGTTGAGGTCAGACTTGACGTGGAGGACCGTTAGGCAGCTAACCCTCACGGACAGGCCTGAAACGTTTTGTCTCTGTTCTGCAGAATATATTGATGCATTTGTGTAAGCTTTTCAACGGCAAAGAATAAATTATATTAAATTGAGTTCACAGTGTGCAGTATCTGATTCAAGCCTCTAAGCGTACGGTGTTCATATTAGGACATCCTCAGATCTCAGCCTCAGGTGTCAGACTCAAACAAAAAGGCATCAGGTCTCGGGTGAAAAGGCATCAGGTCACAGGCGAAACGGCATCGGAGTAGCCTAAAAGTCACTCAGTCTCAGAAAAACCTCTGTCATCTTCAGACAAAACTGCATTAGGTCTCGGAAAAAAAGGCCTCGGAACAAAAGTCGTCAGAAAAATATCCGTCAACTCTATGAAATTGCAAAGTCAAGTGTCGGTCCAAAAAGTGTCATGTCTCCGAAAAATCTCCCTCAGTTGAAACTGCTTCAAACCAAACGGCCTCAGCGTCAGAAAAACCTGTCAGCCTCAGTCAAAACTTTGTCAGAAGAAAAGTTGTCAGAGATAACGCTGCCCAGATGAGGGAGCTGTTGACTAGCTAGCTTTCTGAATTAGCTAAAGTAGATAGCAGCTTTTATAGTGAATAACGCAGTGGTGTTGTTTCAGTTAACTGGTTCAGCAAGCAAACCTATTTGTGATATAATACGAAATATTTGTTTTCTACAAGCTATCGATAGTTCACTCAGAGAGTGTCGAAGGACCGAGAGAATAAAATACATTTACATTTGAGAGTATAGGCTTCGTCTGGTTATGACGTGTGAGTGCTGTTCGCGTCCGCGACAGGCATTTATGACAACTTTTTTTCTGATGCCGTTTTGTCTGAGTCTGACAGAGGTTTTTCTGACGTTGAGGCCGTTTCATCTGACGCCGTTTGGTTTGAAGCAGTTTCAGCTGACGGAGATTTTTCGGAGACATGACGCTTTTTGGACTGACACTTGACTTTGCATTTTCATAGAGTTGACAGACATTTTTCTGAGACTGAGCAACTTTTAGGCTACTCCGATGCCGTTTCACCTGAGACTGACGACTTTTGGTCCGAGGCTGTTTTTTCCGAGACCTAATGCAGTTTTGTCTGAAGATGACAGAGGTTTTTCTGAGACTGAGTGACTTTTAGGCTACTCCGATGCCGTTTCACCTGTGACCTGATGCCTTTTCACCTGAGACCTGATGCCTTTTCACCCGAGACCTGATGCCTTTTCGTTTGAGTCTGACACCTGAGGCTGAGATCTGAGGATGTCCTAATATGAACACCGTACTTCAGGAAGAAATGTCCCAATTGATAAGTTCTTTACATCGATAGCACTGGCGAATAACTTTTTGGCTTACAACGCTACCTTGGTCGGAACAATTAATCAAAAGTTCAGAGAAATGCGCACTGGCACTGAAACGACATCGCTTTTCAACCACTCTGATTAAGACTGGAAATGCCATTCTCCCAATTTACCAGTCAAAGGCAAATACAAATCTCTCCCTACTCAGTACCGTATACTGAACAGAAGTAACAGTAGGCTACTGAGCAAAAAACAGAAACCAGAAACTATAATAAAACAAATGTGGCTGTTGACATTACGGACCAGATGGCCAAGGCCTATATGCTGAAAGGTGGAACATGCAGATGGCTTGTTGCTGTATTCTACAACATGCTTGACTTCACTGGTAGCAATGCACATCTTCTGCACAATCAGTACTCAGGCAAAACAATCTGAAGAGAAAGATCATTCTTGATTTAGCCCTCTTGTTTACTCCTGGCTGGCTTCCCAAATGAAGAAGTTTATTCAAATCAAGGTGCCGTTTCCAAGTCCTTTGTCCCAAATAGACCATTGAACCAAGATGCAATGTTCCTGTTTGGGGTTGATTTAGCCCTATTGGGTTGCCATAAATACAGAAAAAGCCAATCACAAACTGCCTACACCCTCTCTAGGTTAAACAGTTGGCGGGATACGAAACATGGATGAGATTGGCACACAGACCGGTTGGTCTGTGGGGATCTGTTGTTGGACTGTAAGATGAAAGAAAGGCCATTTAATATTAATATCAACCCCCCAAATACTTCCTGATAAGCTCCTCAATAACAGTGGGGGGTAAGAGACAGGGAGGGGGATGGTAACACGGCGAAGGGTAAACCATATTAACAGGTATTACTACATTCTTCTTCAAATCCCGAGAAATAATTAAATTTTACTGCTGAGAACTGGGTGTGAAAGGGCAGCAGAAAAGGAAGCGTCACCCCGCAAATGGCCTCCGCCCTACCCACTGCCTGAGCCAGCGCCCAGAAGATGCCAGTGTCAGAGCACCAGATGTAAAGGAACAAAATTGTCTGTATTAAACACAAATCAAAAACAATAAAAATGAAGTACTGTCATCACTGTTGCCAGTAGTAATAAGCGTTGCAAATAACCAACGTGTCGAGTTGTGTATCTCTTCCCCTCATTAACGCTTAATCTTTTTTTCTTTCCGGGGAGTAAAATGACGATTGACAAATTGTTGTGGTCTCACATATAGACCTAGCCCATTAAAATTGTTGTTGAATAGAAATAAACGTGTTTTATTTTGAATTACCAATAAACCCAAAGTACCAAAGCTTTTCTAGAACAAGAATAATGTATACAATTGCTTTATTCATAGCTGACATATATGAGACATTTAGGTGTTACAATTATGGTAGACTACAAGGCAGTATTCTAAGATCAAAATATCAAATACGTTATAAACATAGGTTTCTATGTTATATAAACATGTAGTATACCAGAAGCTGGACCTATAGTCTGGAAAGGGTTATTGTGGTGAGTCTATGAGATGAATGTACAGCACTGGGAATATGTACCTAAATGAAAATAAATATCTAAATATCATACTTCATAAAAACATTTGTTATTTTGGTCCAAGTGCAATTAGTTTAGTCTGCTATGGACTTCACTATTAGTCTTATAATAAACCTGCATCCTTGTAACGCCTGCGGCCTTACAGCTGCAGTGAGGATCATGTTTTTTAGTGTATAAAGTTGCGTAATGGCATGTAACCTTGTTTTCCTATCTCATTTCTGAATTTTATGAACACAAGCGGTTAGAAAATACTTACTTAGGAGAAGATGAAATGAAAGGGCGATGCTGAAACTTGGGAGTTTTTTTTTACGCATTTTTCATATTTACTGGTGGTCAAAATGACCCCCTCACAGTGGTTCTAGTGTAAGGGTATTAGTCAGACCCATGTATGTTTTATTTTGTTGGTAACTGTGGTATAATTGCAATGCTACACTCCAGGGTGCGCTTTGCAGTCACTATCGGCACGTCTGTGATGCAGTGAGGAGGGTGGAGGAGGTGTTTACACCGAGTTCCGAAATCAAGCATCACTGAACCTCTCACAAACTTTTGCTTAAATAACAGCATGGCTGATGCTTTAATTTACATAACTAATCTGCAATATTACCTTAACTCACATCAGCTGGTCAACGTTTAGTTAGCTAAAATAACCATGAGCATAATGCATATCATAGTAGCAGTAAACAAAATACTCATAACATGTCTGATGTCTGTTGGCATCCTCACCTCTGCTGGTCTTCTGACTGTTGCTAAATATCTCCATGGAAAATATATATTTTTTGGCAGTGCTAACAAAGCATTTTTGTGTAGATATGTGCAGTATTTATTCAGCTAGGGATATCTCACCTAGTTTATAAGTAGCCTGGCTAAAGGAAACAGATGGGAGTACATTTAGAAAGCTTTTCCATTGCCACTTTGTTAATAACATCTTCTCTATTTACTGGAGTAGTAAGGTTTTTATTCCATATGGAGCTCATGTTAACTTGTGTCTAATTGTCTTCCAGGCATTAGTCAGAACCATATATACTGTAAATATATATATATATACATTTCCTGGAATCAGTGGCAAAAGTGCAGGTCCTTACTCCTGCCTATTTTTCTATAACAGCACGTACTTGTGGATAAGCCCTAACCTAGCTTTATGAATCATAATATGTTAGCATAAAGTTATATCAACATCTTCACAAAGTGTACATATTTACATCAGAATGCTGACTCACCCCACTTGTTTCCTACTAGTACAGGGCAGGCAGCGTGTCTGGTCCTGTAGTCGCCCTCCCCACTACTGAACAGGTTATACCAAAAGACCGCCGTCCCCTGGTGAGAGAAAGATAGCCATGTGACGTCAGCACAAACGCTAGGAGTTGCTTCTGGTTCAACCAAAGAGGGTTTCCAACCGAGAGCTTAAGTGCTGAGGCAAAAAAAGCAATAAACCAGTGGTTATATAAAGATGATGATGAAAATATGTACATAACAAAGGATGTTCAAAATTTTAAACATACTATTTTATTTATTATAACATTCAGTCATAAGTCGTTCATAAGGCTTTAGTTAATGATGAACTAATCATTGACAAAACATGAATATACATTTGTAGATTATTAATAAGTGCTATGTTAACCACAAATGTATTGTTAAGTCATCTACAAACTTTTAGTCAATCAGGAAATTATCTTAAACAAATCCTTAGTAAATGATTAATAAGTAATTTGTTGATATCGCTGTGTGTCTGTGTGTGTGTGTGTGTGTGTGTGTGTGTGTGTGTGTGTGTGTGTGTAATGCATCACTTTTAAGTAATTCAAAGATTTGATATTTCATCCCTGTTGTCAGTCTATAGTATCAGGATTGGTACACTTGTTAATCATGAACAAATGATTAGTAACGGATCAGTGTATAATTTGTTGATGTATCATTAATTACTTGTAAATTAGCCTATTAAAAGCACAAATTAATAATCAAGTTATATTCAATAACAACAACTATGAATGGCAAATGATTTGTTTTTAAGTGAATAATCATTTGTAAATCATTTACAGTCAGGGGTTCCAGGTGGGTGCGTCTTAAGGAAATACTCGAGAGCACAGAGACTTTGGTTCTGTGTGGAGGGGGTAGTGGTGATGTGAACCTCTGAACCAGTTATGACCTGCCAGTGAAGCTCCTCACATGCAGGTGAACAGGGGCTCATGACTCCATGTGTGTCAGAGAAGACAGTGGTCTACACCCTACCCAGGCCTGCAGAAGCAGTCAGCACTTAGAAGAACCGCAGTACAAACTACTAAGTCAAGCTAAAAATTAAGTAAATCTTACGTAAATTGTAAGTGAATCTTTGAATTACTTACGAGTGATACATTATATAGAAATAATTACTTATTAATCATTTACTAACGATTTGTGTATGATCATTTCATGATTACTAAAAGTTTTTAGATTACTTTACAACACATTTGTGATGTGTAAATCATCTACAAATGTATATATTTATATTTGGTTAATGATAAGTTCATCATTAACAAAAGGCTTATGGATGAATGAACGTTATTATAAAGTGTTACCCAAAACTCTGTGATTGGTAGTTGTGTAAAACCATGGCTCCACTGCAAAAAAGAATTGTTGTTGAAATAAATGATATTTTCTTTTTTTTAAAACAAACACAATTTTTGATAAAACATTACAACTGTAGTTTTTCCTCAGATAATTTCATTTTCGAACAACAAGGAGTACAGTTGTTCTGCTGGGTTTCAATCTCTGTGATTCTACACTGAAATGCTGCCTGAATGCTGCCCAGTGTTCAGCATATCTAACGCATGCGCTCTTGGTTATCTCTAACCCTAACCCTTGTGAGAGAGAGGTGGGAGGGGCTCAAAGTGCTGAGTGTGTGTGTGTTGGGAGAAAAGCAGAATTCTCAGAAACATGGCCCCCAAGTGACTCAGCTAAGTCACACATTTCCTAGGATACTAGTTTCACACACCAGTACCCAACGCTGCAACCGTCACACAAACTCTAATTAAACACCACATTAGTGGTTAAAAGTAGCCAAAATCCAATACATGCGCTACTTGAAAAGTCACGCAACACACTGAACAGAATCTGGATTACTAGAAACATACATTTAAGAGTGTTGTTGTCGGGGGTTGGGTTGTTAGGTTAGGTTGTGTGACATATTTTCATTGTCAATTAGCAAGTGTAGCATCGGTCTCATCAGTATGCCTTGAGCCAAACGTCACCGCCCGCCTCTGGCGTCAGCACATCCAGCATACCTACATGCAGAAAAGACAAAAGAAATGGGAGGAAAGTCCAAACTGAACATGGGTACTCTGCATTACCTTCCTTGGCCAGATCACCGCTCCAAAGTCAGGAAAGACCGTAGCTCCTCCCGCCTCCACATCGCTCATCTGTTGGTGAAATATAAAAAAACAATAGTTCAAATGGGGAGACTCCATGAAGAGTAACGGAGGGTTCTCTGTGTTCCTCATAGAGGTGTCATCCCTTTGGTCTTTCCATGGCCTTTAGGTGCATGACTTTATGGTTATTGGGTGTGTGTGTGTGGCATGTGAAGTAGGTCTGTCCCCAGCTAAGAATTCCATTAGTCGACTAAAATCAATCCATCCCGACTATTAGCAGATAAGTCATAGAAATATCACAAGGTCAACAGGTCGTCTTTAATCTTAATCATTGATAGATTAAGTTTCTACATTTAAAACTATTATTGAATACACCAAACCTCAATGAGTAAACCTACTTGTTTTGAGGGCAAAAATATTCTGCTGTTTCCATCAATTTACGATGAAAGCAAGTTTTAATATGTATTGTATACATTCTATGTGCACACACAACCACACACTCACAGACACAAACACCAGGGATTTTATTTTACCTGCTTTTTACTGTTGTCGAGCTATCGGGATATACATCTATTTTGATGTTATATCTATCCATTGGAGACATTATAATTATCCCAATGTGTAGAAATATGGACCAAACAAGGGCTCAGTTGCAGGGGTGCACATCTGGTGTGACAGGTGCAGATACCAATGGCGGCAGTTGGCCAGCAGTGACCAAAGACTATAAAATATTGTCATACCATCAGTGACTTCAGCCATTGGTTCCAGTGGGGCTGCCTAGAGAATACTTTTTAGATTCGTTCATGGAGGCGGCATTTTTTGTTGTTTTATCGGTTGTTTTTTTGTTGTTATTTTACCCCTTTTGGTAACTCTTCGTTTGACAGTCCCCTAATTACTAATTATTTACCAGGTAAATATATGGTAAATTAAAATATATTATCTGGTAATTATCACTCAAATAAGTAGGTAAACAGAAACTCAAGTTGAAATACCTCAGCTGCCTGTTACCCATCAACTAAACTAAGTACGGTCTAGTTGTGACCATTTTAGATTGGTAATAACTCTGATTTAATTGCACACTTCCTAGTAAAGCGGGCGACCAATTCTTAGAAACACCTTCTTTATTACCCATCAATTTAAGTTACAGTTGTAGTTATCCAAGGTTTGTGTTGGTAACAGCTCAAGTTTTATTAGGTTTCTAGAAATGTAGGCTGAAGAATTACATCAATATTTACCTGTTAACAACCCAGGACCACAGGAACACTATTCTTCTAGTGTCATGGTACATCTTTAAATACAGGATCCGTTCTTGCATATTTTTCTATAATTTACGTAGTAAGCAGAAACTGTACTGTAAAAAGAAGCCATGTTTGCTTCCATGATATTAACAGGCTCTTACCGTTATCCCTGTAACTGGATATTCCCTTTCCCGTGCAATAAACACAAGCTTTGACCATGTATGTTCTGCAACATTAGATAAACTGAAACTGTACTGTAAAAGAAAAAAATGTAATGTAATAGTGCTTTAAGGAATATCAATATCAGTGATCTTGTAGTTTAAATTATGTCCAATGTCCAGCCTTTAGAACAAGACAAATCTCAAAGAAATCTGTCCTTTTTCAACGACATGTTTTGTTTTGCAAGCGAATATCGTCAAACTAAAATCATTACATCTACATTTAGGGCATTTAGCAGACGCTTTTATCCAAAGCGACTTACATCGCTGTTGGTACTAGAGGTCGACCGATTAATCATTTGGCCGATTAATCGGCGCAGATTGTAGCAAGGCTGACAAGTGGCATTCAAGTCATATCTGACACGTTTTCAGTTTATTTCTCCCCACAAAAGTTATCTCTCGAATATATAACGCAACACTGTCAACTCCTTGTTCAGGACAGGCAGACAGGGGGGAAAATAAACCAACTTTCAACTTTTACTTTACTTACCAATTTGGCGTTCTCTCTTCCAAATAATCCAGCCACGTAACTATACATTCATGAACAGAAATCATGAACACACACTAGGATCCTCCTTACCCCCGGAATATGCACGAACATTAATGGTTTGTAAGTGGCGTTTAACAATGTAACGTAGCGCAACAGAAGTAGCCTAATCGGCCGATTAATCGACTATCGGCTTTTTCATTCTCCAAACTATCGTTATTATATCGGCCTTTAAAAATCCACTATCGGTCGACCTCTAGTTGGTACAGTAAGGATGTTTATAGAAACAAGTGCCAAGCACTTACAATACAAAACTAAAATCATCGCAATCATATATGCACAGGAGGTGGGGCTTCCAAAGCCGTCGAGCAGCGAGAAGGGTCTTTCTGCGGACTGCAAGACTGCAAGTAACGCTTTCATCTATTTTATTTGCAGTAGCTTCTGCAAGATTTGTAGTAACTACGACGAAAAATAAATAACTGAAGAATAAGATATGATCTTCAATGAGCATTTAAACAATGAATTTGCTTAAAGAAGTGAGAGTATAACTAATTATTGACGGATCAAAACAACCAGTGATAAAAAAAAATTATCTTTGCAAAAAGAGTTTATTGCAACATTAAATTGATATTTTATAATATTGTGTAGTGGTGGTAGTTATTCATCAAATCATTATTTTTATAATGATTTTTTACTCTCTGTGCAGTGCAAATCTTGAACTTGAACCAAGAGTTGAAGAGGTTATAAAGTGCATCCAGCCACATAAAAACAGTCAATGCTGCATTATCCTGCAAGATCATTTTCCGAGAAGAATTCTTGAAGCTTTCCTCTCACATGTGCACATCCCCTGTAGCCTTCACAGTCTTTGTAAAGACAATTGCAGTGAATGCAACAGGAGATTCGATACGGAGTTGGGTAGGTCCTTCTATACTCTGATACTGGGTTCCAGTTCACCACACCTGATGACAAAAACAGAAGGGTTCATGTGTAAGACATAGGTTCAGATTACTATTTTTGTTTTTACGTGAATTTTTCTTTTTCCTCTGTATTCATTGAACTGACTGTCAAGCCACGCAGGCACACACACACTTATTTTGAATTAATGTTGACTGTTTAATGCGGTTACCATTTGAAACAGACAGATGTTTTTTCTCCATTTGTTATTATGCCGCCAGTACGTAAAAATTACGTACAACCTTAAGCGAGGTTTAATAGATTATCAACTTTGGTAACAATACCAATATATGTCACTACTGTTTGAACAATTTGTAATACACTTCAATTTAAACAGTTATCTCGGGAAATATTCTTACCGTTGTCTCTACACGATCTGCCATCCTGACAAAATAATCTTCTTCTTCTTTTACACCCACAGTGGATCTCGTTTGACATCTCGTGCGGTTCTGTGATATTTGGACAACTACAAGTTCTGCCCCGTACACGTTCAGCCCTGTCTTGCAGACGGCAGATAGACTCTCTTGCGGGCAGCAGAACGCCTCTGTATAGATCCATAGGCGATCACAATACACAATAGGCGAATTACAAAGTACCCTTCGCTTAAAAAAACCTAACTAAAACACAATTAACCTGGATACGTTTCACGTTTCCAAATGTTCCCAATGGATATAACATTCAAATCGCTGTATTCCGAAGTGTATCCCGCTAGCTCTACAACAGTTCAAAGCAGATACAAAAGCGTAAGGCTCTTTCAAATTACTTAAGTCAAGTTTGATTATGTTCGCCCTCCAAAATAAGGATAAGTGTAATATTAGGCGGTATCCATGCGGTTCTGATTTCGTGTTTCCTCTTTTTTGCATATTGCACATACTTACATAGTTCAAAAAAGTTGCCACACGATTTCCAGTGCCTAATCTTTTGAAAGCATCAGGCTCATCTTTCTATGAAGATAAAACACACACACACAAACACACACACACTCAGTGTACTTACATAGTGGAGGTAAGTGGCAAGTCTATTTCCATCGACCATGAGGTTGCTGTCAAAAGGACGCTGCAACAGATGTTTATACACTTTTAACCAATCAATGTTGAAAAGATCCAAGTTTGGAGTCCACCTTTAGGCACTAAATAACCCAGATCTAGTCTCCCAAATCAGACTTTAGCTTAATATCTAAAGTCTAATGGCAGATGAGCTCATACATGGGTGAACAGGGTGTTTTACTTTCTTTTGCATCATATTTATTTCCACCAATGTTGCTGTAGGCGAGGAAATGCAAACGTGTAATTGGCAAACACAAACTGTGACCAGCAGTAGCAAACCGTGAAAATGTGTCTGAAAAGTTTTAAATGGACGCTGTGTCGGCCAGTGTAGAGATACACTTATTATTGGTTATTTAAATTGTTGCACAAAAGCTCAATTTAAAACATTTTGAGATTGATCAAAGGATCCAAATCAGTGAAAATTTTATAAGAAATTAAAAAAATTGATGGGGGCTATAAGCCTTCACTTTTACGGGGGCTATAAGCCGACACTGTTAGGGCTTATAACTAGCAACGGCCCGGACTATAACATAGTTAGGCACACAGACACGTTGATGTACATAGAAAGCCATGCAAGCCCAAAGCCATTCTGAGAAAACCGAAAAACCTGAACGGCACATCGGCAGGCGTCTGGCTCCAACCAGTGCCGAGAGAAGGTTAAGCTTCTAGGACACTAATATACTATATAAAGTGTCCTGGTGCATTTAATCTACAACATAGCTAGTTATAACACTCCTACACAACAGCGGTACTAAAAGATTTTAAAGGCGTTCTCTCCAGAGACGTTTTTCCATGTTGGCTACTGTGGAGACATGGCAGTGCCACATCGGGCCTCCATGGAAGAGGACCCGCTCCCCATGTTTCGTTGCCTCATACTAAGGTAACAAGAACATGAGGATTCTTATTTTCATAGGATTAAACACTTATTCGAAACATTACTTACTATTATTATATCAAATTTCTGCCAAGTCCGTTTCCGTAGATGCCGCTAAATTCTACACAATGTACCTTTATTAATTAGTTTTCTTCAATGTTCAGCATTTTAAAAAAAGAGTAGCGCAGGATTACATTATTCAAAGGAATTACACTACTGTTAAAAACATACTTCTGAATATTATAATCCATTTCTGCCAATTCCGTTCCACTAGATACCACTAAATTCTAAACACTTTACCTTTAATTACTTTTCCTAATATTTCTGGATAAAAAAAAGATAAGCGCTGGGTTACATTATTCAGAGGAATTAAACTCACAATCACAATCGTGATTGCTATTATCACAAATCACATCGACTGGATGAAGTGCAGTTAACAGACACACACACACGGGAACGCAATAACAATAAAACTCACCCTGGAGAAGTCAAAGTGTGGTTCGTACTGCCCTCCCACTCCGTAGTTCGCCACCTGGGTTGGTGCCATGCAGGCAGACAATACAAATTGTATTGTTTTATTATTACAATAATTACATTATTACATTATTACAATAATTGTATTATACAATTATTGTTGAAAGCAGCTGAATGTAAAAATAATGCAATGCAAGGCTGCAAGGGTAAGATACGTCGGATAAACAAAATGACATTGGCCTTGTTTACACAAGCATTTTGAATCTCTCTGCAAATCATAAATTAAAAACAGAATTTAGTTTGCGATGCCAAGACAGATCTTCTCTCTATCCAAACAGGCGACTCAATTGTACGAGAGTTGTGGACAACCCTTCTTAAACCCATCTCCGGAAGTGGTTTATGCTACCTTCAATCTAGATTGACTAGAGATAAATTGTCATATAGATCAAATCTCTTGGCGAAGCAATGTCAAGTCCCAAGCTTAGCACAGACATTCCCGACCGTCAATATAAAACAAGGTGGTGCCATACAAATTAACCTCATTGATTGCCGTGCTGTGGCTTTCTTTTCTTTTTTCTGTACTTTGCATTTCTATTATTTAACACGATTTGCAGCAATTTCCAAAGCAATGTAAACTGGTACAGCACGGTCGCTATGTATCTGCCCATCCTCGGAGATTGTGAAAACAATATGTGGTATAATCTGAAACACGTATATGCGTGCGCAATGCGCATATCAAGTTGGAATCTCTCGTAAACATACTCTACGTTTTAACAGGCTGAGACGGTTGTGAGCGTGTCACGCCTTTCACATTAACACATATACGTTTTTTAATCTAGATACAATCAAAATTTAAAAAGGATTGTAGAAGCTCGATTTTTCTCTTGTGTAAACAGGGCCCTAGTGATTGAGGGGTAGGATAGTCTATTGGGAAGAAATGGCTGGTAAGGTTGTCTCCCAACAGAAAAGTCCTGGGTTCTAATCTTAATGGTTAATATATATCTCATTGCTACTTGCTATTGGCTTTATTGTTTTGTATGGTTTGTCTGAGCTTATTTCATTCTATGTCATCATTATTATTTTTCAGACGGGACTCTGACTGGCACCCCTCTTCCTTCAAAAATGACAAACCAGCTACACTCTAAAACTCAAAGTTGTATGGCGGGACAACTCGTTTAAACAACTGTTGAATTTAATTTAAAATAATCAAATGTCAGAATCATCAGTTTGGTCTTGAAGAAGATATTGGCAAATAAGCGGAGTTTCTTTTGGTGGTTGTATCTTATGATCTTTTACAAAGTCATCTTACAAAACTGGACACTTTCCGTCATCACAGTTCTGAATTGTAATTCTACAGTTAATGTTCAACAACAACAAAAACATTCTACATATTGATGCCTTTTATTGTGCACTTGAGTGAGGTAATCAATAGCGAATGTCATGTTACCTTGAGTTCAGTGGGTTTATTGGCTGACATGCTGATGACGACCTCACCTGGAGTAACTCTGCAGTCTTGACAGTGAGGCCTGTGATGTCTTCTATCCTCTGGTTGACTCTAGCTACCACAGGATCATCCTCCCCTTCCAGCCATGCACTGGAGAACACACAGACACACACTCGATATTTAAAAGCTAAATCAATAACATTAACAAACATTTAATACAGTTATTGCATTTTAATTGACAATTTTAATTGACAATCGCTTTGAATGAGTCACCTTTTTGATACTCTGTAGTTTGCTGTCGTAAGAACACCTGTTTTGGGGTCTCTGACCGTGGCTCTAGCAAGCTTGAAGCAGGGTGGACAAAAGCAGAGGAAGCAACTGTTAAACTCAACAAAACTGAGATTAAAACAAACGAAAACAACAATATAGAATGCCTTTTTTGTTCCTGGATTAGGATCGTAACCTCCTGGTTATAAATCAGTGTTTCCCCTACAATTCTTTGCAGCAGCGGTGCTGAGGTATGTTTGAGGTGCACTTTGTTGTGCGTGTGCATGTGCATGGTACTGATGTGCATGAGCTCGGGATGTTCGCGAAAATTCGGCTAGTAGTTGCTGTGCTTGGTTGTCGGCACGGGAAATACTAGTCGCTTAGTCGCTTTTCTATATAAATCGCGAAAGCACGCCATGCACTATTGATGGTATCAGACCATACTATTAATAGAGCTTTTTAACCAACATGCAGTTTCCTAAAACATCTAATCACTAACAAGGTAATTTTATTAAATCTGGGTAACAATTTGTGAACAGCACTCTTGACCCAATCAGTAACTGCGGTCAGGTAAGGTGCGCTGCTTTTAACGATCAGTTGGTCTTTTCATGACTCCATTTAAATACCTGTTTTAATAAGATATAAAATGATCCGCCGGATTACATTTACTTAAGTCTTAACTTTCATTACTGAGTTCAAACGCACGGCTGCTCACTGGGTTGACAGATGAAGATTTATTTTAGATGATTATTTAGATTTAAACTTCTAAGCTAGACTACTGCTAACTGTTTTTCCCCCCACATAACGGTTCAATTGGTGCGATGCGGAACACTAACATGAGATGTGTACTACATGAGAGCTGACTACTATAATGCTCGTCGCAAAACTGCTTTTCGCCCTCATTTAAAATAGGATTTTTTTTATTAAAACATGGCATTTTCGATTTTTTAGACAGTCGACTAGTCGTTCACAAACATCCGGATACCGGTCAGGGAAATTAGTGGTCAGGAACATCCCTAGCGTGTGCGCGGGGCTGATGTGCACATGCGATCATATGCACGGGCGCAGAGAGATTTTAGTGTGATCACTGATTCCAGTAGGGATCTTGTGCATGCCAACAGATATTGTCTCATACATATAACAATATAACAAAAATAAATAGCATGCTCATGCACTAAAGGCGAGAGTTAAACCGTTTGGGCATTAATGTTAACACAATACAGTTTTCAGTCTGCAATTTGTAGCCAATAAAATACATTTTCAATCATCTGGGTTTCATAATGCTCAATTCATGAGCTAATGCTGCCCACAGTTTAATGTGTTTTTGTATTCTCCTATACCAGAACACGATTTTGCCGTCAGTATTTTTCAAAATATTCTTACAGTAACAATAATGACAATTTTACGATTGACGGGGTGCAGTACTGGGAACCAGTACTGCAGATCCAGACGGATCTTGCAAGCTCATGTTTAATTTGCTCTGCAGATAAGGTCTGGCCCCCCTCTCATACACACTTATTTCAGCCCGGTACGAAATAGACAGACCAATCACAAACGTTTTTCGAACATGAGGCGGGATAAATACGATGCGGTGCAGGCATGCCCTAGAGGCATTTCAACAACAACACAGATGGCTTCCACTGCTGTACAACATTGATTATGCTATCGAGACAGTATTAAACAAACTGGAAGTTATGTTTTCACGAAAAGAACAACAGACGACTGCACAGCCTTTGTTGTGAAGAAATATGTTATTTTGTCGCTTAGTGATGCATCACCCGTTTCGTTGCTATGATTGGGTGTAGGCCAATCCACATGCGTCCAGAGGCATTTTGGTCTGTGCCCGTTGGTGACGCCCCTTGGAAATCAAAAAGAGAACGGAGACTAATTGCAGTTTGCAATTCGACTGGCGATGCCAGGCTAGTGCAGAAGGGGATACCAAAGATACTGTATATATAAAACCAACAACCTTTTTCCATGGCTGATTGCAGTGGCACTAGAAATCAAGCAGTGGTGCAGCGCCACTGATGGCTGCATGTAGGGGAAACACTGTAAACTGTCTTTTTTTATTTTTTATAAGATTAATTTGCTACACTCTTCATCAACACATGATGCCATTCAGTTACATTTGAGTGGACTGTCATGCTGTACTTACAGGGATACAGCCATAACCCAACATGTATGCCCTTCCACATACTTCCATAAGTTGTCTTTGACTGTGGTTTCATTTCAGTAAAATCTGTATTAACAGGTCTGTGTTATGTGTATGAGCTTTAATTATGTTTTCATGTTTTGCCCTACATTTCTCAGCCACTTCCAGTTGAAGGAATTATGTGTTAAAAAACATGAATATATACGCCTTCCTCTAGGCTTATCCCTCGATCCATCAAAAACACTTGAAGACTTGTTTTTGATGGATGACTGTACCAACAAGAAATATATTCTATTACCCATGATCAAGGAGTGTTAGGAGGGTTCTCACATTTGGCTTCGCAAGCTGCTTGATGGTCTCGATCTCGTCGTGAGACAGGGCATTGAGGTAGCGTACGATGCGAGGGCTGTCCCACTCGTCCTCCTCCATCATCGGCTTCAACAGCAGCCGGGGGTTCCTGTTACCGTCATGGTAACGGCAGAACAGCTGGCTTCGCCTCTTGTCTGTCTGCAAAGCAGTAGTTGTGTGATGATAGATTCATGGTAAAGTACAGAACATGGGACGCCATGGTGAGATGGGCATGAGGGAACAGGAGTCTATTGAACTTACTGTTTAAACTACTTTGGTATTAATCTAGATTAAAGCTGCAGTAGGTAATGTTTGAGTGATGTAAAGAGAACAGAAAAGAGCCGGAAAGAGCAAGAAAACACCACCTCCCTCTCTGCTCCCTCCCTCCCTACATTTCTTCGCCAAAATAGAGAAAATGCTTGGGGATTAATGCTCAAAGGCAAAAGTTGTCACATTTAAACCCAGTCAAGAAGTCAAGCAATACAGTTGCGTTATGTGAACTGTACGACGACTATGACATCAGAGTATGAAGTCTATGGTCAATGGGAGTCGCCTCCGATAGAAAACCCTTATTTACCCAGGCTTGGGCCAGATAAAACTACAATGATGAAGTGTAGAAGAGTAAAGGTTAAGCTAAAGAACACGCATAATGACAACTGCATAGTAGTAGAGCTATTAGGACCGCTCAAATCTGTACTGGGAGATGGTTAGCAGAAAAATCGAAACGCTGAACAGCGCACTCATAGCACTACAAAGCACATTCAGGTGGCTGATTCAAGGCTCTCAATTAAACGGAAATCAGAGTCAGAGATACCCCAATTCGGAGTTGTGCACATAGCCATTGGAGAAGATCAACGTCTATCGGAGCAACTACGAATTCAACAACACTATCAAAGACAATGAAGGTAGATATGGTAAGTGAGGTATGGATTCCCTGAACCAATCAGGGAACAGATGCCCTGGCTGGTCAGAAATTAGCCAGGAGCAGTGCAAAATCAAAATAGTCTCATACAGAGCATGCGAGCAGTGAACCAGAACAGATATTCTTACTGAGAATTCCACACAATAAGGGCAGATGACCTTAACCAATTACACTCAACTTATAGCTCTTAAATCTTGCCTACAGCACCTTTGAAGGTATAATATGTGTCATGTTCTGTCTTTGTCTTTATTTTGTTTATTGTTTGTTCTCCCACCTGTCCATCTGCAATCACATCAGTCCCCTCACCTGAGCATCCCTGTCATCTTCCCACCTGCACCTCTTTCCCACGTTAGTCTCTCTTGAGTGAGTAGTAGTCTGCAATTGGATCCTATCCCTTTTTGTTCCTGCTGCCCGTCAGCACCCGACCGTGACAATATGTACAATTTCGGCATTAAGATATCTAAAACGACGAGACCTATGTTATATATTTTGTTGGGTTGTGTACTTAATTCCAAATAATCCAAATTGTTTCCAACAATGTTCACTTCAAACCCAGAGAAATCCGCAATTTTATTCACGGTATCTGTCCTCTAAACTTGGTCGCATGTCAATGTCCATGGCGTCCTATGCTGTTTACCTCCTAACATCCGGGGAAACAAGTGTAAACAGTAAGAGTAACCGGTTCAATTTATTGATATGATATTTCTAGCTACTATGATGTCCTACTTTGACAAGTGCCTCATAATAGTCACCAAGCTAATGCAGTGTTTCCCACTAAAATACTTGGGCAGGTCATTTTTAATAATAAATGTACCCATCCAAGATAACGTAATCCAGAGTTGATAATGTTTCCCAGCAGAGCAGATGGCTGGCCGAATTCACCAATCAGAATGAGGCATGCCAGAAATGCCGAAATTGCTTCACAGGGGGATACCAGAAAACACAATGGCTGTATAATCGGGTGCAGATAACGTTTTTGTTCTGGGTCTATTATTTGATGTCCTCACTGTCCTCATCACTGGCCTCCTGACTGTACTCCCCAGACATCCATCGTCCTCCCTCACTGTCTCCTCCAATGGAGCTCTGCTCTATTTGGCGAAAGAGGGTAGGGCCACTCTGGGTGACGGCATAGGGTGGAGCTACACCCTACGCCGTCACCAAGAGTGGCCCTACCCTATGCCGTCACCGAGAATAGGTGGAGCTACACTCGGCAAGAAGAAATTGTTGGCGGACTGAATAGTTTTTACCAAACATATATCGTCTTCTTGTGCATTTACAGAGTCATAAAAAAAGACAATAATGTGTGGGGGCAGAGCACGAAGGTTGACTGAATCCATACAGAACTCAATTTAATGTTAATTGATTTAATAAAGGTAATCCAATCTAGCATAGTACACTGACAATCTCTTGTGGATAACGTCTAGAGAGATAGCCTACACATAAATGCTTCTTGCTGAATCTATCTTATGTAGTATTTATTGCAATACTACATACAGGTTTGTACATCCTGTAGCAGGGCACCAGCTACATTGCCTATCTATTGCAGATCATTCTAGATAAATGTAAATGCTTCAGTGTACTTTTTTTATTATAATACCACATGTAGGCGAAAAGGGACTTCACTACAGATTAAATATGATTTATGTACCACTTATTAAAACATTTTCGCTTTTACACGTAAAAAAAGGTTTGCCCGAGTTTGACACACAAGCAAGACTCAATATGCCGCTGCTCTTGCTGAAATCAATCAGATTTGAGCTGAGCTGCAAAGAAACGGGGACCTGACGATATCTAGCCATCTCAACGCTTGCGGTGTGAGTGAAAGGGTTAGGACTTATAGCCTAAGCATTTTGTCATCTACTGTAGCAGCATAGTTGTCTGCTGCCTTTGCTGCAACGATTTTGCCATTGCACCTTTATGATTTGGACCAAAACGGGATTGGAAGGGCAAGAACAGGCCGTAAATCTAAACCAATGAGAAATTGAGAATTTACCATCCTGTTCAATCATACTACCTTTCAGTTCAATAATACTTTCTCACAAACGCACACTATCATACTCTCTCTCACTCACTATTCTACTCTCTCTCGCACAGTATCATATTCTCTCACACACGTAGTGTGTGTGAGAGAGAGTTGGCTTGGCTCTTCTCATTTACTGGTGTTTATTGTTTGTTCGTATGATAGTGTGAGAGAGCGAGACGAGAGTATGATAGTGTGTGTGGAGAGTATGAAAGTGAATGTCAGAGAGTATGATAGTGAGTAAGAGAGATTCTGATAGTGTGTGAGAGAGAATATGATAGTGAGTTAGAGAGATTATGATAGGGTGAGAGAGAGTATGATAGTGTGAGAGTATGGTAGTGTGTGAGACAGAGTATGATAGTGTGGAGACAAGTTAAGTATGAAATATGGCCTAAACGGCCTCTCATAAGTCTATATGCGTTACACCCACACTAGAGCTCCATTGGCCACGCAGTTCTTTACCTGTGATCTACTGTTGTAGAGCTAATGGGAATAACTTCCAAAGGGATTTTAATCCATTGGGAACATTTTTGAAATATGGGACTCTGGTCTCTGTCTCTGGTGTAATTGCGTTTTAGTTTTGTTATTGTTTAGGGACTGATCCTTAGCATTTTTTATTTCAGACTGCAGCAGAAAAGCTGATCTGTGCAAAAAAAACTAAAAAGCTTCACTACTGAAATGTGAGGCAAAACAACTCCTGTGCTACCACCACGCACTGAGAAATGTAGTTACACAAGTAACGCTGCTTCTTGTAGCGATGCTATGGCCCAAAACAGGTCTTATTGCAAAGTTGATGTTATAGGGAAATCTTTGAGGAACTTCTGATTTCATCTGAAGCGTGCTGTACAGGAGAACAGCCTAAAAGTTAAATACCTTGACATCAATGAACACAAAATACCCACACATGATGAATGAGATTGGCTAGCAAAAACACATGTTAAGACAAATATAATATAATTAGTAAAGGTACCAAGGTTTCGAATAAGAAAAAAAGAAAAATTTGAGATGTGAGAGATAGCCATATGCTGTGAAATGCTGTGATAAGTGAACAACTCTAATGTTTTTGAATTCAACCACTCCATCTTTCTATTTTGCCTACCATTTCCCATGCCTTGTGATCATGAACATTAATAATTTTCTCACCATTTTGACCCCCTCTCCTCTGCAGAGGGCCTCGTAGACCTCCCTCTCCGGCAGGTGGTCTTTGGGCCTGGCATAGGTCCCGAGCTGGATGGGCTCCTCAGATGAAGTCTGCTGGGACTGATTCAGCTCCAGTTGCTTGGTAAGGAGCCGCTCAAAGTATCGCAGGTTCGACCCTGCCCTCTGGTGGCCTGAGTCTGCAAGCACAGATTCAAAGATTAAATAACTCAGACTGGAGTGGTAAACTCAACAGTCAATACACCTGCATATAAGCCTTCATAAAAGAAAGCTAGAAACTATAAATAATAAATAAATAATTATA
>OMKX01113715.1:6515-19854 GCA_900302425.1 Brosme brosme | reverse complement strand
ATGGTGTGGCGCTTGGAGCTGTAGCTCCCGCCAGAGAGCTCCCGACGCAGGGCGCTGCCGTTCTGAGAGGAAGAGCCTAGGGAGAGAGACATAGAGATAGAGACAGGGAGAGAGGGAGAGCATGAGAGAGCGAGAGAGCAAGAGACGGGGAGAGAGCGTGACAGAGAGACATAGGGAGAGAGAGTGAGTAAGCGTAAGAGAGAGAGAGACGGAGAGCAAGCGAGAGAGAGGGAGACAGGGAGACAGGGGAGAGAGATAGGTAGCGATGGTAAAATTGAAGTTAAGGATGAATTTCTCAACAAATGCTATGAAAAATGAAACATTAGGAATACTAAACAATAGACTATAACATAACTCAGCTGGATCGTAAGGGGTCGGTCCTGTAGTGTTTAAACTGGTCCATGTAAAGTAAGGGGTCGGTACTGTGTATAATCTTGACCATGTAAAGTTAGGGGTCAGTGCTGTGTATAATCTGACCATGTTAAATCAGGGGCGGGTACTTACGGATGCCCAGCCCACTGCTGGCGCTCATGGAGCGACCCGGCTCCGCCCGGTTCTTGGTGATTGAGGGGATGCTGACGGAACCGCTGAAACCGGCCCGGTTCTCCTGAACACGCACGTTCTGGTTTAGACACGCACACGGGACACACACGCACACACACACACAACAGGACACACACAACATGCAAGGGTGCAGGAGTGAGGAGGGTGCATTAACGTGCACTCACACAAACACAGGTTGTGATGGTGAGCAGCTACACTCGCACACGCCAGGTTGATAACATCGCACAACATGTGCTATATCTGTGTTGTGTGTGCTTGTTTAAGGTGTGTGGTCACAATTGCATGTCTGTTCATGCACATGCACCTGTGTGTGTGTGTGTGTGTGTGTGTGTGTGTGTGTGTGTGTGTGTGTGTGTGTGTGTGTGTGTATGTGTGTGTGTGTGTGTGTATGTTCATGTGTGGAGTGGTGTGAACGAAAGGGTGTGTCTGTGGTTTTGCATCCGTCTATATAGGTGTGTATATGGTGTGTAGGTCCAACAGTGTGCATGTGAGAGTGTGTGTTTAATAGTGTACACATGTGCGTAGCGTGTGTAGTAGTGTGCACGTGTGAGAGGGTGTGTGCATGTGTTTGTGCGCGTGTGTGTGTGTGTAACAGTGTGCATGTGAAAGTGTGTATGCCTGTATTAGTGTGTACATGAGAGAGTGTGCGTGCAGTAGTGAGTGTGTCTGTGTGTACCATGGGCAGGTCTTTGAGGATCTGGATCCCGTCTCCTGGTCCCATGTGAGCCACATGGTTAAAGTTGGTCGGGTTGGAAATCAGCTTGCTCCTCATCTCTGGGTCTCGCAACATCTCCCTAGTAACACACACACAGGCGCGTACACACATGGTTTTTGATTAGGTGTTAGGTCTAAAGGTAGGGTAGGTCATTTGGAAGAAAATAGACAGACTAAGCTTGATTTTAAAAGTATCCAACCAAAAAAATCCCAGCCCCTGCCACTCCCCTTTTTCATTTTGTGTGTTGAGTGCTGTCGGGATGTAAAGACAATTTCAACAAATATGACAAAAAATGCTTCCAAGATAAATAACCTACCCTACCTTTAATCCACATACAGTACTTAACAGGATTCAACTTAAGTCAAGAGTCAAAAACTGGTTGTAATTTAAAAACGACTTACAGAATACAAACAAAATGGGCATAACGTCATTAAAAAACACACACAATCCCTCTCTCTCGCGCTCTCTCTCTCTCTCACACTCGCTCTCTCTCTCGTCCCGTGTCCCATAATAGGTGGTGTGCACCAGTGCGTGTCAGGGGGGATCATTGAGGTGATATTGTGCAGAAACGTGTGAGTGTGCCTGCAGCCGGTCACTCGACCAGAACTATGCTCTACTCAACAGGGACTAGAGACGAGATGGAGTACCGATTCTTCCTGGTAAGCCCTTAGGTCACAGCACAGTATCTAGGTCATGCAGCGGTGTGTTTACTTTTACTGTATCTGCTCAAATGTTATTATAATCTGTGTTCAAAACAATATCCGTGTGGATTTCTGATTGTTTGTAATGTGCATAGTTTGCACCGTGTTCATTGTGTGTGTGTGTGTGTGTTTGTGTGTGCCATAGAACAGAATGGGATGTTATATATTAAGTAACGTGAAAAAATTGTGTCTTCATGCTACTTATTTACACAAAAATATCAAAATATCCTACACACTATAGCCTAAGACCCCGTAGTATGCTGTGAGGGCTCACTGCGAGGGTTGTATTGAGTAGTACTGTGATTGATGTATTGTATAGTATGTACTATGAGGTTTGTAATGTGTAGTTTGCTATGAAGTATGTAATGTAAAATAAGGAATGTACTAAGTATGTACAGTGTATATTGTCAGGTTCAAGTTATTCCACATGTAATGTATCACAGGTGTAGCATAGCAGTGCGCTAGCATTCTAGCATAGCCGTGTGCGCTAGGCTAACCTCCTCTGCTGCAGCCTCTCCTCCTCCGGGACCCTGAAGGAGAAGCGCCGCTTGTTGTTCATGCTGCGCACCAACTGCTTCCTGCTGTTGTCTGACGTCTCCGGTACCACCAGCTCATCACCCTCTGTTTAGCACAACGCACACCTCGTCACCCTCTAATACACATCGCTAGCACCTAGCATCTGGTAGCGAATACTTTATCATATAGTCCGCACTTAGAATAGGAACTGACAAATCAGGATGTTAAAACAGATCATGAATACTGAGGTTGACTGTGGATTGAACTATGATTTACTAGTAATTTAGCAGACGCTTTTAGTAAAAGTGTGACATCAAGACTCAAAGGGAATTTTGGATACATGACATTAAGGATCAGGTAGGGGTTAGATATCTTGCTCGAGGGTGCCTAGAAGTTAGGCTGTGGACAATGGGGATCGATCAAACCTAACCACTACACTATACACTATATCCCTTATCATAAAGTATGCATTCTGCCGAATAGCAACTGACAAGACACGGGTAGTTATATAGGAAGTTTAAACAGTTTAACAAAATGTACGTTTAAACTTAGCTTTGAAAATAGTGTTAGCATTATCATTAGACCTTAGATACCGTATCAATCAAGAGTTAAGATATAGAATTAAGAATCCTACCCCCACGATTAACAGACCAGTGGATACATGCAGTACAACAAAATGGCTTCTCATTCGTATACAGATTACAGCAGCTGCTTACCCGCCGTCTTGTTCCTGAAGTAGATGAGCCTGACGGTCTCAAGGCCCAGCAGGTTCAGGGAGCCGTCCACGTTCAGAGGGCGCACCTAGAAGCCACCACAGGAAGATGGGCTCAATGTTACGCTATATGCTACCATGATACATTATAGGTTCTATTGAAGAAGTTGCTGGTATGCTAAACCTTGACCTTTAACCTGTGCAGAAGCTTCAACATTAACACGCAACCAAGATTAACCAAACCTTTTAAATTAAACTTCGGCAAAGCACCTGATGTATATACAAACACTGTTGATATTAAATCATTGCAGTAACCTGTGGTTCATCCTAGAGGGCGCTGTCCCTGCAGTTTGATTCTAGTCCTGCTAGGAGTTGCACTTTGACACAGACCAGCTGCTATTGAACACCGACTAGCTGCTATACACGGTACTGACCTTCTTCAGAGGCATGGTTTGTATCCACTCCATTGTGTTGACGTCAAACACGTCCACGGCGTTCTCGCTGTACACAGACAGGTAGGGGGCGTTGAAGCCTGAAGGGGGAAATACAACAACCCTTTGTTATTATGGGATGGAAGAATAAGAATAAGAAGTGGCAGAGCTGGTTTTAAATAGGACTACTGTATGTGCTGATATGTTGGTGGATAACTCTTGGTGGATTAGAAGGACATTTGTTTTCTAGTGTAACTCAATACATTTGGTACGATTTGCTGTTAAGCAGCAATTGCAGACAGGAAAAGACTGGTAATTTTAGCCATTATGAAAAACAAGTTAAGCCTTGTTTTAGCATGTGTTCTGTTGTTTCAGAAGATTGCTCTGCTGATCTGCCAGTGGTTAGTGGTATAGCCTAGATGTATTTCACATGTACAGGTGTATTTCAAAAGTACAGAAGTAGTCACAGGTACAGGTGAATTCACATGTGTATTTCAAAGGTAAAGGAGTATTTCACGTACAGGTGTATTAACAGGTACAGATGTATTTCAAAGGTAAAGGTGTATTTCACAGGTACAGGTGTATTTCACAGGTGTAAAGTGCATTCACAGGGTGTGATGTATGTGTAGATGAAGGTTAGTGGGTGTGTATAATAACTTGGGCCTGTGAAGCCTTTTGAGACCATCACTGCCATTAACGCCTTTACAAATACAACTACAAATAACAATCTTGGTGGGTTCATTTTCTCCTGAAGGCATTTCGTTTCCGGTACACCTCCTGCTTTCAGTGAGATTGGGGGTTTCGGAGGTCATCAACACTCACAGGCAGCGTTGGGCGTGGCGGGCCACATGAGCTCCTGTTGCCGCGAGCGACGGCCCTGGGAGTCGACGTAGAGGCCGATGGCGCTGAAGCACAGCAGCAGCTCCTTGCTGGAGATCTCCACGGCACACAGCGAGTCGAGGCCGTCCTGCGAGATGAAGGCCAGCGTCTGGTCGTCAGGGTGCAGCAGGCTGACCGGAGAATGGTCTCCATGGACACTGTTGGTAGGGCGTGGGACGGGGTACAGGGACAATGTCAGAGGTCCGTTAATACCATGTGTTAAGTGTTTTAACACACTCCTTATGGTACAGACAGACATGGACACTGGATTTATAGGGACCTGAACTTCTGTCCCGAGTGTTTGTTACAATGCTGGTTACAAAGCTATTCAAAGCTATAAGATAAGAATAGCTCAACAAAGCTATACTAAACTAAACTTAAATAAGCTAAGCTAAGCAAAGGTAAGCTAAAATTAAGGCAAATAAGACAAGACGGGCATGGTTCTTAATACCGGTAGTAAAATGAACGAAGCAGAGCTAACCAAAACTAAGCCAAGATACGCTAAATTAAGCTAAAGTAAGCTAGGCTGAGAACAGACCAGACATGCCTGTTAACTCCTGGTAGTGGTTTACCTGTAGCGGGTGAAGCCAGCCTGGTAGCCCACGTAGAGGCGCTCGTTGAGCAGACCCATCCACTGTACGTGCCCCGGGGCCTGCAGCTCCCTGACCCGGCGGTGCCGAGCCTTGCTCTTATTCACCTGGACAGGAGAGACACGTTATAGTATGTAGCACAGCATGTAGCAAGTAGCAAGCAGGGGATAACACCAGTGAGAAGAATAGTAGAGGAAGGAAAAATAAACAAATAAAGAACAATTGAACAATTTTAAAGAATGAAAAATGGGTAGAAGAAGAAAATAGCGAAAGAAGGTTGAAAAGAAGGAAAGAAAGATTAGGAAAATGAGGTAGAAAGAAAAATAAAATAATACAAAAGAAAAGATTTGAAATAGATATTAAGAAAATGAGTGAGAAAGAAAAATCTAATGATAGAAAAAAAAGAAAAATAACAAAAGCAGGAAGTAAAGAAATAACTAAAGCCAGAACAGAGAAAGAAAAGATTTTAAAAGAAGCTCAGAAAAAAACAACTCAACCGACGGTAACCGAGTCATCCGGTGCATCACCAAGCTCCGCCCCCCCCCCCCCCCCTCACCTCGTAGCAGATGATCTGCCTCTTCATGGCCACACAGAGGCAGGTGACGGAGCCACCGCGCACGGGGCCCGACACCAGCGCGTGGCAGCCCTTGGTCTCCGCCAGCTTGAAGGAGTCCGTCTCGCGGCCGTCCAGTGCCTGCGTGGGGAAGAGGCGAACGTGGCGGTTCCGACCCGAGATGACCGCCAGCAACTGCTCCTGGCCGATGAGGTCGATGTGGTGCACCTTCTTGTTGTCGCCCACACGGATGATCTCTGTAAGGGAGGGGGGAGGAGTGGGAGGAGGGAGAGAGAGAGAATGAGGGGAGGAGAAAGCGGAGAAGTTGAAGGGAGAGGGGGGAAGGGAGACAAGGGGAGAGGAAGGGTTGAGAGGAGGAGATGGGGAAAGTGGAAAAGAGTCAGGATGAGAGGAGAGGGGAGTGAGGGAAGTGGAGAGGAGAGGAGTGGAGGAGACAAATGGAGGGGAGAGAGGAGCAGGGAGGAGGGGAAAGGGAGATGTGGAGAGAGAGGACAATGAGAGGTGGGGAGGAGGTCAAAGAGACCGAGAGAGAAGAAAGAAGGGAAGGATAAATGGGGTGAGAAGGAGTAATTAATCATAAGGCAACCTATTAGGACATTGAATTAGGAGTCACAAAATGGACAGCTGAACACGGACAGCAAAAAGGAGACCGACATATTTCCAGGTTGTTCTCACCATCTTTGGTAACATGGATGACATACAGGCCTTCCTCGTTGCCAAGGGCAACACGCTCGTGATCTGGAAGCACGCAAAAAGAGTGAGTTGTTAACTTCAAAGACGAAGACAATTCAAGAAACAGACAAATTATGTTCTAACCAGGAGTTGTAGTTTCAGAACTGAACAGATCTGAGCTTATTAAATCCAACTTTCCTGGGAATCAAGTGAGGAGGCAGGAGAATGGAAAATAATAAGATGTAAAAATACTGTTCTTGGTTGAGAGTAGGTATCAGAGTAATGAGCAGTACGTTTGAGTCATTCTATGTAGGCCAGCTTGGGGTACGAGAGGTCAGTGTCTGTATATGTAATACAACTGTCCAAATGAGCAGATTACAGATCGCTTGTTATATATAATAGTCACCAAGTACAGGGCTTGTACATCGTGAAGCCACATCACAATGACCGCCTCCATTCTGGAAGCGTAGGATCGTTGGTTAGCTATTATAATATTAGCAATGTTTAGTTATTAATCGGGAAACCATTTGTCATCATGGGAAAAGATTGTTGTGTTTGAAAGTCCCAAACTGTTTCTCATGCGAGACGGGGCAAAACAACGTTTTCATTAGCCTCGGTTACGGTATATTTACGTTAATTCGGGATTTTACATTACTACAATCTCAAATAAACAAATAATCCCATGATGCATTCTGATGAACCAGCCCTATACCTTATATTGTGTATAGTGTTACCAACATACAATGTGCATATCTGTGTGTGTGTGCGTTGTTATCCCTACCGATGATGGTGGCGCTCTGGGTGGTCTTGATGAGCGGCAGGGTGGAGTCGTAGGCCTCCTTGGGGGCGTAGACGAAGCGCTCCTTCAGCTTGTTCTTCTTCAGGATGCGGTGCAGCTCGCTCAGCAGCCCCACCCACTTGTTGCGCTCCTGATCGCTGTCGGCCAGCATCAGGATGGACGGCTTGTGGCTGGTCGTCGGGGACAGCTGCGACGCCGTCACCTGGGGGGGCAGAGGGTCAAAGGTTATGTACCGGAGGGGCCGAAGATTCCCGAGATGAACAATGGCCGTACATATGGAGTTTTGTTGTGTATTAGGTTGTTATGGACTGTTAAATATCTGTCATTGTAATTTTTTGGATAGGCGATTTATCAGATTTAATAATAATCATCGTATTTGATTCCGCAACTTCAGTATAGGAGCTCCTATTTTATATTCCATAGAACACATCCCAACGACATGACATCCCGATTATCCACTAAACGTCTTCTGAAATACTGAGCTGACTAGACTTGTGGAAGCAAGTGAAGGAGACTTACTCTGGAGATGCATTAGTCATCTGACATACTGAGCTGACTTGACTTGTGGAAGCTAGTTGAGGGGACGTACTCTGAAGATGCATTAGTCATCTTAGAGACAGAGTGGACTTGACTATGGAAGCTAGTTAAGGGGACTTACTCTGAAGATGCATTAGCCTTCTTAGAGACAGAGTGGACTTGACGTACTGAAGCTAGTGAAAGGGACTTACTCTGAAGATGCAGGGGATGTCCTTGCGGTTGGCGTGGATGACATCAGAGGCCAAGACTGGGCTGACGGAAAACTCCTCGTCTCTGGAGAAGGGAACGAGAACATCGGTCAGACACCTGGGATGACGTGTGCAACTACGTATGCAACTATGGGACCAGTAGACCAGATGAGGAGCTTGGGGGTTGAAGTCCTCTCTAACCTCATGTCGATGACCTGGCTGACCACCACGCTGGGCTGGGTCATCTTGCCCTCCCCCAGCTCGTACAGGAACAGCTTGAAGTCACACACCACCGCCATGGCCCTCTGCCAGCCCTTCTTCACCCCCGTGGGCTTAGGCACCTGACATAAACACACATAGAGAGGACCTTAGTATATAGAGTACTTTATATAGATACATATCATATAGATGCGGCCCTTGTACTTGATATACAGTACTTCATATAGATAGACAGAGTACTTCAGCGTGGCGTGTACTTCATATAGATACACAATGAATATATGGAGTACTCAATAAAGATAAACACAGTACTTCTGCATTAAAAGTACTTCATATACAGTAGATAGACAGTACTTTATATCAAGATTCAGACAGGAACATAGAGACTACTTCATGTGTAGATGTACTCCTTCATAGAGTATTAGATATAAATGCACTGCACTAGAGATACGTATACAGGAACATACAGAATATCTTTTAACTTTATACAGGCACGGGCAGATTGGTACATAGAATTATACATGAACACAAACACACACCCACACCCACAAGTTCAACAAAACGAAAGAAGGCAAGGGCCTTCTTAATTGGGTAGGGGCCCGCCCAGGATGACCTACCCTGACATGGCCCTCGTATGCGGTGCCGATGCCCCTCTGGGGGTCAATGCCCAGGGGCCCCTTGGTCTGGTCCTGGGGGACCGGGCACACGGCCGGCGCCTTGTCAGCACACGTCACGTGGCAGGAGAAGTTACACACTAGAGGTACAGGACAAGGAGAAGACATGAGGACTAGGTTCTCAAGGTGCAAGGCTAAATACAGGTTTAAGGTGGTGAAATGCCTGTATACTCGCTCTGTAGAATAGGCAGATGTCAAATGGAAATAAACACAAAAACACAAGATGAAAGCTAAAGCTGCAGACAGACATGGCATCTTGTTTCGTGTTAGGACTACTGTAACATTGAAGGGATAAGAGGAGAAAAGGAATACAACTTTTTTTGAACCGAAAAACTGAAAAGTAGTGAGTCGTCAATTGTTCTGTACCCTGGTTATATTTCTAGCATCAGTTCTTGACCTATATCTATAATATAGGTCAAGATCGCTCTGAACTCCCCTTCCTCTCCTCCACCTCCCCCCCGTTCTCTGCCTCCACCACCTCCTCCTCCTTCTCCCGACCTCCTCCACCCCCGCTCTGTCTCCACCACTTCACCCCTCTCTCTCCCCCTCTCTCTACTCCAACAGCTCTTGCTCCCTCTACTCCACCTCCTCCTTACCTTCGCAGGTGCAGCCCTGGCGCTTGAGGCCCACCATCAGGGAGGTGCACTGGTTGCACTTGGTGGGCGTGTTGAAGGACTTCACCACAAACTGGTGGGCTTTGGGCTGAGGAGGGGAAGCAGTAAGATTAACATGGGATGTGGAAATATATGTATATAAAACCATAACGTGGGCAGGATAGTATAGTGGTCATAGTGTCCGACCCAAGTCTGTTTCGATGTTGTTGGCAGCCATTTTCTTTTTCTAATATTCATTAGTTTTGTGTGGCTAAGTGTTTCCACGGTGACCGCTCACCTTGGGCGAGGAGCGTCCGATGCTGCCGTAGCCCCCAGACCGTAGGGTGGGGGTCTGACCAGAGCGAGGCGAGTGGTCTATCAACTGTGCAAAAAACACAGAAAACAAAGACGTTAATGTATTCCTGGTACTAATTGTCTACTCTAATGGAACACTGAAAACAGAATTATAGAGAACTGTTAGCAATTCATTCTGTACGCTACCCTCTACCCTCATGTTCAGAAGACTGTACTGCAACTTGGCTCTCAGGACAATAAACTAAAGAAGGTTATGGGGTCAAACCCCAATGTCCGCAGTCTACCTGTAGGCATCCTTGAGCAAGATGGCCCAGACCCCTATCTGCTCCACAATCTAAAATGCACTGCAAGTCCCATTTGAGTCAAAGCATCTGGCTAGATGACAAAATATATGAACAAGTAAACAGTAGTTACTCTGACCTCAATGGGCTCATGGTCACTGGCCATGGAGGGGGAGCGGGAGCGAGACTTGAGGTGGGATTTGGAGTCATCTTCCCGGGATGGAGTGTTGGAGGGAGTGAAGTTATCCACAGAGTCCACCTGAGAGAGAGAGGAGAACCAGGGAGGAGGAGGAGAAACGGAACGGATCAGAAACAGAACGGAAGAAGGGATGGGAGGTTTAGGAAAATATCAAAGAGGGAAAAGAAGAAAACGAGGAGAGAGGGACCGATTTAAGAGGCAATAAAATACATAAAATAAGGATTTCGGGTATACACTCCATGATATGAAACCGGGGGAAACTCCACAAGGACAGGAAAAAAACACTTCTATGTTTTAATTTTGTGACATAGCATCCACCACCGGACTTCAGACACCGCAGAAAACCAACAAATAATGACATGAATCTGTTTGATCGTACAACGACAAAGAATTGGAACACCTCCCTCTGACAGTCAGGTTTGTTTCAGACGGCACGAGGTGTACCTGAAAACGCCACAGAGCCACTTCATAGCCAACAAACAAACAAACAAACATAGCAACAAGCGCCATGCAACTCAAAGCAACGTAAAGCTTTTCAGTGGACATCTTCTTTGCTGCACTTTCATAACCACAATATCGAAGTTTTTCCGCCCAAAACCAAGCAAGCAAATAATTTTTTATATTTGCAAAACATGCGGAAGCACACATACATGCGACAGGGGCACACACAGAAAGAGGATGTAGGGTGTGTGTGTGTGTGTGTGTGTGTGTGTGTTTATGTGTATGTGTGTATGTACGTGGGTGTGTGTGCATACTCACATTGTACAGCTTAAACGCTTCTGCTCATATGGCATGTGCCAAATGCTTATTAACAGCATTCGCATGCATATAAATAATGCGCTGATCAGACAGTTTAAGATCATTGTTTTATATTAGGTGCTAAATCTGGTTTATGGACGATCCACGGATGACAAAGTGTAGCTTGTAAAAATGTTACTTTATTTCTGCTCTTATGGAGCCAGAAACAAGAGCAATTGTAAGTTGTTGCACACATGTAGCACAACTCACCAAATGTATCCCCCTAATTAAATCCTAATGAACAGCAAGCTACATGTAACCCCCTGCTGTAAACCAAAGACAACATAGAGGGGGTTAACATTCATGAAATACATGCTAACCTGTCACCGCAATTGTTGCTGCAAATTGATTATTCAGGGTAATCAGAGAATAGTGTGCATGTAATCACGCTAGTTGTCATTCTGTGTCATCTTCCACAGGATGCAATAATTAATTATATATTGTGTCATTTTTTTTAAGCAACCAAAGGTATGCCTGTAATGTACGATATTGTCGAAACATCATAAAAGCGTAATCATATGTGTGTAATTGCACGTTTGTCACTTTGGGTTTCAGTTGATTATGTGCTTCATTATGTATGGAAATTCATATTTAGTTTACAGGTGTAGACTAAATATGTCACTACACAGCAATACTCGGCTGGGTAGCTAGTCAGTTTTAAGCAGTCACAACTGGTTGTCCTTATAGCACAACGTTTCTCCCAAGTCTTTTTCCTCTGTTCAGGTCCACATAATTATCAAGTCTCGAGTACAAGACCATCGGGGCTATCTGCAAAAGTCCCAATACATTTACCCCATTCATTCCATACGTTCAGCTTTTACAGAATGAATGTCATTTGATTTGACATTTGAATCACCACAAAAAACGGTCACATTCTTTCTTCTTTCAAATCCTTCTTTTCAAAACAGCAATGCATTCATGATCACAGGTTTTGTGATTGTTAAATAACTCCTTAAATAATTGTACACAATTATGCGCAGGTTATTGTTTTCCAGAGATGTATTGTTTAAATGAACACTTCACAGTAAGGGTACAAATAATTTACCATAAGTTAGCATTAGTTAATGCATGATTAGCATTATTACTTAGCATTAGCATAGGGGTTAGGGTCAGGTTAAGGGTTAGGCCTAACCCTAAACCCTAAATAATGTTTAAATTAATGACCACCGCTAGTAAACATGTACACAATTAGAGCATGATTACTAGACACATTTGTTAACTGTTACTTTACTGCTATTTAATGCTTATAACTGCATTAACTAATGTTAATTAATGGTCCATTAATGTACCCTTATTGTAAAGTGGTACCAAAACAATAGACATAAGCAATGCATAATAGAATAGTATTAGTGGAATATGGTATTGAGGAGGTATATGGGTATGGGTATAGCTACCAAATAGTGTTGAAGGTAACACGTTAAGTAACCCATAATGTATACAAAACATTTCAAGCATTATTTTGTATAATGGGAAAAAGATTATCTTGAGTTAAACAGGATGTGGCCTCAGGGGTTGCTGGCTCCTCTGGTTGAGGTACCCTTGAGCAACACACTTAACCCCTAACTCTCTGGCAGCTGGCTTGTGGCCGTGTCTGGTGGTTGATTCTACGTTGTGTGTGTGGGGGGCGCATATGTGTGTTGTGTTGCAGGGTTCAAGATGAAGCATTATCTGTGGTGGTCGTGGCACTGTTTGTAAAATCATTGCACACATGGAGTGTGTGTTTGTGTATACTATCTGTATGTATTGATTAATGTTCACTTCAGTTGGGTGACTGCACCTCAATGATTGTAAAGTAACCTTGTGGATCCACCACATTTAAACATGCCTTACTTAACGGGGACAATGGAGATTCATGTCTTCACCTCTACTCTGAATACAGCCTACTCCTTCCTGTTGGACCATGCTGTAACATCTCTGAGATCATATGAGCAGGGCCCTGATATTCTGCACACGGACGACAAGAGGGATCGGGCCTGGGGAACATAATTGCTCCGTCGTTGAGTGAAGAAGCATGACGCAGCAGTTTTTCCATTACGAACGCCCGACCTGCTGCCCTGCCACTGCATGCTGCATGCTGCATCCTGCATGCTGCATGCTGCATCCTACATCCTGAATGACTCATGCTGCATGCTGAATTATGCATGATGATGCTTCATGCTGCATGCTGAATGCTGCGTGCTGATTGCTGCATGTTGCATGCTGCATGCTGAATGCTGAATGCTGCATGCTGCAATGTTCGGCATGCGGCCTCACGCGCGGCTCAGCTGACTGAGCGCTGTGGGAGGTAGAGGCAGCGGGCTGTGGAATAGCAGCAGAGCAGAGCTGTGTACACTACTGTACACTATACTGGGAGAGAGAGAGAGAGAGAGAGAGAGAGAGAGA
>OMKX01113707.1:0-15834 GCA_900302425.1 Brosme brosme | reverse complement strand
CTCTCTCTCTCTCTCTCTCTCTCTCTCTCTCTCTCTCTCTCTCTCTCTCTCTCTCTCTCTCTCTCTCTCTCTGACTTTTGTATTTCATTATGAAAACATAGCATTTATTTTCACTTTCAAGATGAATGTCATTCAGTCGCCATGTCTTTTTGAGGGACAACCACTGAGGTGAATCGATATGGAGAATAAAAGTAAATCATTAACTGTGATTGAAAAACTGATGTGAATTTGATGTACAACGGTTGGTAGATCTAATTCATCATGAAGAGGTTGCTGCAAGGTTAACATTAAATAAAGCAACATAGTTCAAAGTGGAACCAAAGGATCAATCATACACTCAGTGATTTAGAAATAGGTAGCCACGTGCCAGTTCAAACAATAAGAAACACTCATACACAGGCACGCACGCACGCACGCACACACGCACGCACGCACGCACGCACGCACGCACGCACGCACACACGCACGCACGCACGCACACACGCGCTGCTGCAAATGGTTTTATCTAATGGAAAGGAGTATAACAACCTGCTGTGTGGTTGTCAGTGTTCAGATCAGGGGCAGGGTGCATGTGTTCACCACGCCTCATGTTGCAGCTCCTTTCTGTGGCACCTCCTCATCTGTCCCTCCCCTCACCATGGCAACCAGATAAAGAATCACATTCTAAAGGATATATCTTGCTGATGTTAGCAACATCGGTGACACGTCGGTAGGGAACTAGTTATGATATGTCTCCAGAATATGAGGGACTCCTTGAAACTATTGTTCCTTTGATAATTATTATTTTTGGATTTTATATATTTGTTCTTCATCGTGTCATGATTAATTGTACTACAGACTAGTTTAACATCTGCCCTTGCTTGCACCTTTCCATTTTTAAGATAATGTTTTTGCTTGAAGGTTTCAGAGCGAATGGAATACAATTAAAGACTGATTTAGTTTTATAGCAAGGCTAGCCCATTTATTATAGGAAGCATTCTTTCGTCGTATTTGTTGAAATTCTCTTAAAGTCCCGGCATAAATCAATATTATTAATTATTTGATTCACTCTCATCGAATGCGTGCCTAGTCCACAAGATCGGTGAAATGAAGGATTTACAGAGACTTTGTTTAAATATTTTTAACCCAGGCCAAGAAAGACGTGTCGGTACGACAGAGTTACAAGCATAGAAGTGTGTGCACACACTTCTGCATGTCACCCCCCCTATCTAAAGGGCTGCCCTAAAGACTGACTGGTTCTGCATGTCACCGCCCTAAAGACTGACTGGTTCTGCATGTCACCGCCCTAAAGACTGACTGGTTCTGCATGTCACCGCCCTAAAGACTGACTGGTTCTGCATGTCACCGCCCTAAAGACTGACTGGTTCTGCATGTCACCGCCCTAAAGACTGACTGGTTCTGCATGTCACCGCCCTAAAGACCGACTGGTTCTGCATGTCACCGCCCTAAAGACTGACTGGTTCTGCATGTCACCTCCCTAAAGACTGACTGGTTCTGCATGTCACCTCCCTAAAGACCGACTGGTTCTGCATGTCACCGCCCTAAAGACTGACTGGTTCTGCATGTCACCGCCCTAAAGACTGACTGGTTCTGCATGTCACCGCCCTAAAGACTGACTGGTTCTGCATGTCACCGCCCTAAAGACTGACTGGTTCTGCATGTCACCGCCCTAAAGACTGACTGGTTCTGCATGTCACCGCCCTAAAGACCGACTGGTTCTGCATGTCACCGCCCTAAAGACCGACTGGTTCTGCAAGGCATATCTTTTTTAAACTCACTAATTGCTTCAAGCCAGTTGGAGCAACGAGCCCTGGGAGATTGTCCTCAGTCTTTAGTTGAGCGATGAGTTTAGAGACTGAATCGTGAGTCTAACTGGTTGCTTTTTCCAAATTGCCTACCCCAGCTTTAACTGGGGTTGTGCCGCTTCTCTGTTCATGCTGACAAGTTTCTAATCCCGCCTGCTCCTCCTTTTGAATCAGTTGGCCTCTTCTAACTTTGTAATCCGATTCAGTCAGAGGCTGGTAGATTGTAAGCAATATTGAATTCTGACTTTCTGAGCATATTATTGAAACATATCTAGATATCCGTTCTTCTTGAGCTGGAATTTTGGTAGGAAATACTCATTGGGGATTTCTCTCATCTCGTGATTATTTGCAGCTTACCAAGATTCTTATTCAACTTATTCAGTCTTTCAAGGTCGACAAATTAATAGTTTTAGTGCCTGACTTTGGTTAAAAATGGTTTGGCTGTAACCTTAGATTGAAATCTAATTTTCAAATGTATATTGGCTGTCATTTAGCATTTTACTGTGTTTGTGTGTGTGGGTGGCTGGGTGGGTGTGTACACAGTGAAGTACATGGGGGTGGTTTTCACGTGCCATTTACTGTATATTAAACACACTGGCTATTGATTTAAATGTAGGATTAATCATTAATTGTATGCATCTGTAAATCCCTCTGTCTGTGAACCAGGGTCTGCTGACGTCCGGGGTCGAGTTTGAGTCCCTGCCAGCTGGCCTCTCCCTGCCTGCAGAGTCAGGGCTGTACCCCGTCACCCTGGTGGGGGTGCCCCGCACCGCCGGCAATATCACTGTCAATGGTGAGCAGGGTGACTATGGACCCTCTCAGGACGTAGCTCTCATATGGGTCCGCATCTCTTATGGAGCAGGGAAGGGCTAGTGGACTAAGTTAGTGAAGAAGAGTCGAGCAGACCCATAGTGGGTGTTAGGAGACCCCCAGGTATGATGACCCCCTCGGCCTATTGGCTGACCGACTTATTCCGCATTTTATATATTGGCGTCCAACTATACATTGGCATAAAATATTCTAATAATACATAAATAGTAAAATAAATACTATATAAAAGAAAAATCCAAACCCTAAATGTATAATATTTAATATTTCTGCATTTAAATATCTCAAAACGACTACACCTATGTAATATATTTTCATGAGTTGTTGTGTTGAGTTGTACTTACATTATCCAAATGTTTTCAAAAATGTTAAAACCCCAGAGAAATCAGTACTTTTATTCAAGGTAACGGTGCGTTTCATTTGATCGCCTGTCAATGGCATTATATGCCATTTACCCCTTAACTTCCGTGGAAATTGTAATCCAGTAGAGACCTGATTTATCGATGGGATATTTCAATATCGATCTAGCAAACTAATAACTAAGATGTGCTACGATGAGCGTATGGTGACGTTATAACGTTAGAACAACTTTTCGATGTCATCAAACTAATATTTTGTTATTGTTTTGATTGAAAATCCCCTAGCAGCCGAAAAGACATAATATTCCTTTTAAGGTGGAACGTTAGCTAGCTGTCACGTTTAAATGTAGTACCACTCCCTACCAGCAACAAAATGTATATTCAACAAGATTAGTGAAATTGGCCACTGTAGGGAAGAAATGTAATAGCTTGCCTCCTTGTGGCCATTTTGATGCAATCCTAGAGGGAGAAGTGGGTGTTTGCCTTTCTTGGAAAGACTATGTTTATTGCCAAATCTGACAAAATCTAATTATGGCAACCTGCACATTCACTCTTAGTCAAACACTGATATCAACATGGGTTGTTAAACAATCTTTTCAGTTATTTTGCCATCTGTGAGAAATATTGGCTTATGCTATATTGTTGAGCCAGATATTTGTTTAGATCGGAGAGAAAAGGGAATTCAGTTGTTTTCTCATTTTGAAACGTAGGCTTATACTGCTGGCAAAAGCCAAGAATAATGTAACAAGCACATCTTTTGTTCATTCTTTACTCATTCATTCATTCTTTGGTCACTGTTTAACTGGAACTGTGTTAATGAGGAAATGTGGATATTTGCTAATAATTGAGTGGGTACTTAATACTTGAACCTGATCTACGGTGAACCACAGACGGTGTCTAAGTCACTTTGTTGCAGATCTTTAGTGAAGAGCGTTGGAAGGTGTGTGGAGGTGACTGTGCTCCTCCCCACCAGGTTACCACACCTCGGTGTTCGGGGTGAACAGCGACTGTCTCCTGGAAGGCCTTACCAACGTGAAGACCGGCGGCTGTCTGGTGGAGGTGGTCCCCTCGCTGCCTCGTCTCCAGCTCACCACCTCCCTACCACGGTCAGAACATGTCTCCTGAGTCCAGACACACCCTCACTGCTTCTCCCACTTTCATGCTGATTCGGAGGTTAAAGGGGAATCTGACACGCTCTGTTATTTTCTAACATGCACATGTGAAAAACATCTCGGTCTGCGGACATCAAACGCGTGGAAAGGTCGGCCTGTTGCACATCCTGGACCAATGACGTCCATAGTTCAACTTTTCTGTGATTTATATTCACTGAAACTGAAATGATGTTTGATGTCGCCTTTTTTTCCACACGTATGAAGCTTATATTAGAAAATGGCTGACCGTGACCGTTCCCCTTTAATAAACGCCCTGAGTCATAATCCAATCACACAAGCAACCCTAATCATTAATGGCATTTGAGTAGACAAGTAAATCATTAGTGGTTATATTTAGCTCGTATTTTCCAGGGTATATGTGTGCTAACGCGTTACTGGAGTGTTCAACTTCAGTAGAAAATACTTGGGGATATATTTACCCATCGGGGAACATATGTATTACTATACACAGCTCTCTCTTTTTTTTTTAGATAAAATGTGCTTTAACGTTAAGCAGGCTGACACAATTCTTCGTAAGAAGTCACATTTCTCAATGTATAAGTTATCTTTGGTTTTATTCTCAATGCGGTCTCAGTTTGATCAGGGACACCTCCATTTGCTAAGACCAGTGGAGTATCCATGGAGACGGGGGGTCAGAGTTCCGATGGCGGAGATAAAACGCAATAAACCACGCCTGCTTTGAATTTGTGAAAAATTCGGTATGCGTTTCCTAGTTTTCCCTCCAATCGCGTAGTTATGCCGCCTGCTTAAGTGTATCATGAATAAAGTACTTAAATTGTCACAATGACTCAGAGCCTGCCTTGCTTAATACGGCTCAATAGCTTGGCTACAGATCTACCCCTTTATGCCTTGATCACATGGCGTTGGTGTGAAGACCTTTTAAGGGACACCTACCCATTTTACACAGGCTTTCTCCTTGTCATTTTCCTCAATCCCATGAGCACCAAGTTTTAAAAATACCAATAGCAAGAATCACAATCATGGCCTCCACACAGAGAGAACAACTTGAAATATTGCGGCTTATTCTCCCCAGAAACAATGAATATGGGGATTAGAGGGGGATAAGGGTGCTACAGTAAGTGCCTATGTCTCTCGGTGTGATGAGCAGAGCAATCCTTCAGGTGCACTGCAGACGGGTAAACACTCTGCTCTGAGAGGTGATGCGAGGCCGCTGCTCTGATGTTAAGCCAACGTGGCCAGACAATATATTTAATAGTTAAGTCAGTTGTTATCGTTCCTCAATGGGATGAATATCTGTCTATAGTATAGCTAGGTGATCGCACCTAGTCTAGTCTTGAAATTTTCTTGTCCAAAATAGACTTTAGTCCTATACCAACGAGCAAAAAATGTAATAATTGTTTTCGGTGTGGTACGAATATGAAGCGTAGTGCTGCTCCGTTCGCTTTGGGCTTCACAGCGTTCCAGACCTTTAGTGATCCAAGACCTCACAGATTCCTAGTTAAAGAATTGCTAATTGTATGAAAGAAACACAGATGTATTTGACCATGATGGGGGTCATAACACACCAGTGTGCACTTGAGTGATGGTGATGTCCACTCCACTGTCAATTTGCGATACAGTTACACTCCATCACACTGGATTTGGATGTAAAGCCATTCATTTGGCATTCAGCTCATCAAGGCAATAATGAATGAAGCATCCAAAAAGGAAAAGCCACTTGTGTCTTTATTAGTAAAACTGAATATTAGTATTAATGAATCCAGAACTCAAAACAAAGCAAATACTAATATTTTATTGCGGCCGAACAAACATGGATAAAAAAAAATATATATACAAGCTTGTTGTCATGGTTTCAAGCCATGCAGCAGATTTGTCAATGAAAGCCAAGATCAACAGCTGTCATCCTGACCCACACCCTCTTCCACCCTAACCTTCCACCTCCACGTTGACCTTGGCCCAGGTCGGTGAACGTGCTGGCACCGCTGTCCAAGGAGGAGCTGTCCAGCCGCGTGTCCCTACAGCTGTTCAACGGAGAGACCCAGCAGCTGACCATCACCCTGGAGAACATCGGCACCGAAGACATCCAGAGCCTGGAGCTCACCTCCAAGATGGTCAACACCAAAGGTACGGGCTTAACTGACCCCCTTTTGAGGTGCCACACGCAGGCTTTCAACCTCATCCATGGCAGAGCAGGAGACATCGCAGTTGAAGATGCTGTAGGTGGGATTAGTGTCATCTGTTATCGTGCGTTCACACCAAAAGCGAAGGCGCGGTGCGAATCCGTACAAAGTCAATGCAAATACGCAAATAGATGCAAATTGTCACCGGCCAAGCCAGGGGTGTGGATGGCTCGAATGGCGTGGCGCCAACTACAAGTTTAATTCGAATTTCGCGTGATTCTAGCATATTCGCTCGAGTTGAAATATTTGAACTTCGGCGCGAATTTCGCTTGATCCTGAATCACTTGCGTGAGAAAAGTTTGCGGTTTGCCGGTCAATCACATGCATGCATTAGCATAGCTCCATCACAGGTGAAGTGAAGTGCGACACTTCTGAATGGCGGGGAAACCTAGGGAGGGAGCAGAGATGGAGGGTGCTTTTTCTTTTTTATTAGTGGATAACTTTCAAAATCTTGCTCTCGCTCTCTTTGTAACACTCCAGTATCTTACCTACTGCAGCTTTTAGTGCACATCAAGTCTGTTTTGCTAAACCATTTGTCACAAAACGATGTGTTGTGTCTGTACAAAGTAAAGCGCTTGAGGCTAAGGCAGGTTTTGGTGGACCTCTCCATCTCCCTGCGGGGGCTGTCCGCAGTCCCCTGCCCTGCACTCCTCTCCTCCTCCTCTGTGTCACAGAGGTTTCCAGAGCCCATTGTTTGGTTTTTGTCTGCTTCCTCACCTGCACGCACCCATGGCCCCCATGCCCTGTTTCAAATGCCTTTGTTCAACACCGGCTCTGTACTTTAGATCTCTGTCTGTCAAAGTCTCTCTCTCTCTTTCTATCTCTCTATCGCTCTGTCTCTGTCTCTTTCTCTCCATCTCTCTCTGCCACGCTCCATTCCCCCCACCTGGCCGATGCAATATGTCTAATATGACTGTGTGCTTTTCCACTCGCCAGTTGGTTCACGTAGTAGCTCTGTGTGTTTCACCGGTTGACTTCTACGATCAAACGTGCACCCCTCCGGCGAAAGTAAGAGTGGAGATGCACTACTGATCCTCAGCTTGTGCATGCACGCGCATCCACAAAAAAACATCTGTGCTTCCTTCAAAGTCAAATTTGACAGATATTTTTGTGCATGAGCATTTTATTTACATGAATGCCGATATTTAATTTACACTAGTAGTTCTTCAACAATTTAATACTGAATCAATCATACAGTACATAATGCTACATTTTCATTGTTACTTTTCTACTTGGGCTTTTTACTCCATTAAGATTCTCAAGAATAAAACACAGCCATCCACAAGTCAATCCAAGCAGGGACTTTCTCTCCATAAATCGTTTTATTGTGGTCCACTTTTGCCCCCTCCGACCAACATGGGAAAGTCTCCTGACGAAAGTAACTGTCGTCTGAAAATGATGCGGCTATAACTGGAGCTACAACTCAAGCCACTTGAGGTTCCTACTGGGAAAACGTACATGATGCAGGTTTAAGACCATGATTTAAGAAAGGACTAATTATACAAATACTGGTGACCATGGGGAATATTGCCATGCCCACTCCTTGTATATCAACCAACTGTAGTTATGGAAATGAGGAAGTCAGTAAATGTAATGTAACCCTGGGGGTCTGCCAGAAGCAAAACAACTGGTCTTCTGGTCAATGAAGACCACCTCTGAGAACTGCTGCAGAGAGCAATTATCTTGTTACGTTTTTCTTAAGCGGCTTAAAAGGATGTCTGGCAGTACAGGTTTTTAATTAACAAAAAGTTCAAAATGTCAAACATTAAATTTCACATTTAAACCATCATTGTATTGGATTGGTGTGGGAACAAACTAAAGATCAGTATTGGTTGGACACAGAAAGCTTTGCCGGTCAAAGAAGAGGATTACCTCAATATATATTTCCAGATAGCCCTAACCCCCATGTTCGCCTTGTCACAGAGGGCTTTCCTAACAGAGACACATCGTTTGTTGTTCTTAAAATAAGAGTAAGGTTGATGGTGGAAGAAGACGGCTGTTATGGTAATGCCCCTGTAATTGTGGCTGTGCGTATCGGACTGCTTCTGGTCCCTTCGCCATAAATCATTCCAACAGATTTTGTGTCATGCGTTGGGATGATTACACGGATATTGCCATTCTTCTCCCCGATGCCGCGGTTTGCCTTGCGTCGTGTTATCTGCGATGCATCGCAACTCACTTGTTGTTAATTCATTCAAAGCAAAAGCCAAACGGGAACGCACCATCCGGCGCATAACTTAGCGGGCTTATCATCCCGCACAGTATGGACGGTTGTTCCCATGCTAATTAATCTGGATAGAAATAACACCATCATGTAGCCGTATTTGTTTCTCGTCTATCTGTTTCATGTAGGGAGTTGTACGGCATTGATCACAGTTGTTCTGAGCTGTTTTTTTAATGGCTATTACAGTTGATAAGACGCTTGCTTTAGAAATATAATATAATAACAAGTTTCCTAACTTTCTTTATCAGTATACATCGGCCCGTTTGTCAGGATAATGTATAAGTCGTGGCGTCTGGTGTCTTTTTGGAAAGGGCCGTCGAGGTTTGCTACCAACTGTTGGGAGCTAATGAGATGAACAGGTGAGCAGGTGCATACCATCCGTCAGCATACAGACAATCAGTAATCCAACCCCCAGGTTACTACGGTTTGTTATAGGAAGGCCGCGGGGTGAACGCCGCAAGGCCTTCGTTTAACAGGCAGGCCGCCTCAACGCTAACGTTACACCACCTCCGCCATCGGATGCGATGCTCACCTTTTCTCCCATTGGACTTTTTCTATCGAACGGCCGTGAGATGGATGCATGGAAACTACGTTATTAATCACGTGACTCGGCAGACCTGTGGCTGAGAATAAACGGAGATGTAGTATTCTCTGCCATTTTCCTGTGAGTGCTCTTACACAGTGCTTCATTACCGCCTGAAGAAAGAGCCGCCGGTGGGCAATTACTGTGTACCACTGCTGAGCCCCGAGACCTTTTGAAGGCCATTTAATGTCACATCAGCTTTCTTCTGGATCACGTGGTGCATGGTGGGGGGGGGGGGGCTGTCGCTTTTACTGGAGGTGGTTTAATGTGCTTCTTCTCATTTTTTTGGGATGTGCCTGGATAGTGAAGCAATTCAATTTGTTAATAAGTTGTTTTGTGGAATGCGATGAGACTCTACTTTTGGGGGTTTTAGTATTTGGAAAAATCAGTAGATTTACATTTCTTGTTTTGAAAGAATATTGGAGTCTTTGACCTTTTAGTTAGAGATGATATAACAATGTCACAGAAATGAAAGGAAGGTTTTCTTAACACTCATTTCAAAAGACAATTAAAGGTTGGCGCCCTTCTTTGGTTTTGACATTTTACAGTTTTAGTTCGTTTTTCTCTCTTGGATGGGAAGATTCTAAAAATATAAAATTTGTCAATCAAAAAGATCAATTACTAATGTCACCAAAACTATTATTCATAGCAGTGAAAAAACGGTAACCAATATAGACCGTCATAAACCATTGGCAATTCCAGCTAAATATAAAACAAACCATCAGACAGTAAGTGAGACTGAATATAGAAAAAGCCTTGCGGCTAGCTTGCTTTTATTAACAGGTTTTTCAAACACTTGTTGACTCTCTGTCACAATACGAGCTAGCACTCCTGTGTAGCAACTTGCTCATTTGTTATTGGCTTATTGGGATGCATTGTTGGCCTCCCTTGTCTCCAACTTCTTGGGGCTTTTCTTTTTGACAATTAAACAAAGAACAAAGAAAAAAAATTACAAAGAACTATGCCAAACTTTCTCTCAAACTTGGGATTTTGAAGCTGTTATGGTTCGCTTATTATTTATATGCTTTTAGGGCGACGTTCTCTGTCTCTCTGTCTCTTGTCTGATGACTTTATTCATCCTTGCCTTCACTAGCCTTTTTCTCAATCTCTTCTAAAGTAGCTACTGGTGGCAAGTAGCTAGTGTGCCAAGACCCAGTACAAACGTGTCAGAGTCTTAAATAGAGTTTCTATTATTCAGCTAGCATTAATGAATATGCCACCACATAGACAACAAAACTACAACCATCTGGGGAAATTAATGTATCCAGGATCCTTATTAGATTACTGTAATTTTTTTGTTATATGCACACAATGTGCCCAACTCTCTTGGGTTAACATGACCCCTAAAGCACAATTGCAGTGGTAAGACATTTCATAACATATCATTTCAAAACAAAATATTCTCTTCTTTCCCAATCTTGGCTAAAATATCTCAGACAAAAAAGGTTCCCTTCCCGTAGCATAACTTAAGTTTTTCATCATCATCCAGCCCAAATAAAACAAAGGACATTTACTAAAAAGTACATCTGTAACGTCCTCGTAGACAGTCTTTACGGTTTTATTGAAAGCGAAAAAAGATGCATAAAAAGAACATAAAAAGATATAGAAATATTGTGTTTGAAGTCCTTTTATCAAAATGTGAAGTTACGTCACACCGGGACCTATCTTGTGAGACAGACGCAATAGAGAAACCTCTAAACATGTCGGTTAACCGCAGCGTTCAGCACAGGGTGACGTCAACTCCACATTCCCTGTTGCTTGATGGATTTCTCCTTGCTGGCTGTTATAATGTACACAAAGCAGAGCAGGCTTAGCCGCCACTAGCCCCTACTTTAGCTTGGCACATCAAGGCATCCCTGTTATCTACGCCTGGTTAGGCAACGCTAGCGGAAATGTACATAGCAGGGACATTTTTTAAATTTGCTTTGTTTTTTGGAATAACATTGCAACAAACTAGCAATGCATACAATGCTCATTTATCACAGCCCTTAGGATCGGACAACATTTTTTGCTTTCAGGTCTCCAGAGAGTAAGTGAAGTGTAGCCTGCGACTCGTGGTTTTCATAGGATCCGTACCAAAAGTTTACGCTTGCAAAAAAAGTAGAAAATGGCATCTTGCAAATAAAAATCGGACTTATAGATCCATGCGTATGCACACCTGGAGGCAATTGTCCTCTTATAAATCACAGTCTACTGGAAATGTGAGTAAGTGGATCAGCCTCATGTCCCGCCTTTAGACGTGGTCAATGCAAGGCACCATAAGAATCTTGACGCGTATAAACGGGCCTAGTGATCTGTGGTACTTTACGCTGAGTCATGGCAACAACCAAGAGGAAGACCCGATTTAAAGGTGCTTGTAGGTGAGGGGGAGGGCAGAAAGCACATTGTTTGGTTGCCACAGCAGCAGGGTCCCAAACAGCAGAAATACAGTGGCAACTCAATGCTGAGGTGGTAAATGCAGTGACTGCGACAGTTGTGTTCAGCGATTTTACACACAAAAACAATATAATCGTGTCTGGTGATATATGCACAGTATTAGAAGATATTAGTACAAATCTATTAGCGCTCTGTTAAGAAATTCTTTAAAGCTATTTGAAGTTATCTTTGATTTCTACAACCGATGATCATTTCATCAGTTAATTACACGACAGTCCAGCCTCTCCTCTGCATTCAAATGGCAGGGGGATGTGGATTCTGATTTAATATTTTAGGCCTACAGGCTACATCTTTTCAAATGGAAAAGTGCTTATGGGATAGTTATGGCTCACTACAAGCTGGTTACACTGCTGGTTTAAATGTATATGATAACGTGTCTCTATCCTTGATATCAAAATACATTAAATGTGTGATAAGTAAAAGTTATATAAATAAAATTCTCCCCCGGTATACTTTTTGGGTTGGACCAATGCAACGGTTTTGGGAGTGACACGTCCCCTCCATCCCACCCGTGGAAGAGGGGAACGCTCCAGTAGTCTGCTAAGCACCAGCTCAAGTTATTCCCGGGCATGGATAGGTTGAGGATTAAGAGCTTCTGTGATTCGTTGGATAAGAACAACGTTCCATGCAAGTCGCTAATATCCAAAACGTCTTACAGTGAATTCAGAATCACATTGTTAATATCAAGGAGCAGGTAGTAGTTGGGCATCTTGTTCAAGGTGGACATGGGGATATAACCCAATACATTTCGGCTGTAAGTCAAACACCGTAAACACTACATTACCCAGCTCCCCAACTTTAAAGAAAAGAGTTCAATAAGAGACAGAAGACATACATTTCTTGCGCCCGCTAAGCGCTGAGTCGTAGGCGACTGTATGCTTTCCCCAGCACCAGATGTCAATGACCATCAGACGGTAGCCTACCCTTGCTCCAGTGAACGTGGTGCTTGGAGCCCCTGTGCAGCCGCTTGGCCTGCGGCTGCTAACAACAGTGACTGCAGCAGCAGCCGCCTGCAGATGAGGCAACTTTGAAACAGCAGCTCTTTGAGAGGCCGATAATTAGCACAAATTGGTACGTGCTCCTTTCTGCTCCACAGACATAACGCGGCTTCTGCGTCGCTGATGCTTATTAGGACGCGCTGAAAAAAGCCCACAGTGTTCTGACTGTTGACTGCACAGGGCGACCAGTTCCTTAAGTGTCCCGCAGAATATGTCTAAGTGCCGGGGCGCAGGAGTGACGGCTCGCGGCAAAGTCGTGCATTTTAACTTCAAAGGGGCTACGCAGCGTGGGTTTGCTAGTTGTTAACTAACTTGTACATTTTGCTTACCTGGTGTTTACACTGTGTAGAGTGTGCCTGAAAGCGGCCCTTGCTGCATATGATCACATGATGAGCAGAAGCGCTCTGGTAAGGGTTGGTGGCTGTTGGTGGCGTTATTTGCCATTGGATTGCCACTGTAATTATAGTGTTTCTACTGTGACCCATATACCGACACGATAACAATGAATCATTCTATTCTTAGCTCATTTAGTACATTTGTTAATGTTTTTCTATTATTCCTTATTAGTCCCTGAGGTGCATATTCATTTGGTAGCCGACATTTCTTTACATAGATATTTTTCACTGAAAACTGCTCTGCCCTTTCTTTCCCACTGATGTTGAATTTCCCCTCAGGGATCAGTGAAGTACTTGTAGCTTACCTTATTCTATATCTTAGGAACTCCATAAGATGAGAGTGCAGAATGTTATTGTCGCACTAGTCTCGCAAAGCCAGACCAAACTACAGCAAGTAGAATGGTCTGGAACCACGCTACCTCGAGCCGTCTATCCGTGGGGAAACTGGGCGGGCCTGTTTTTATTTCTTTAAACCAATCACAATCGTCTAGGGCGGGGCTAAGCCCGGGAAGCAGCAGCAGTGTCCATGCAAAATAGTGCCAGCAACCGGAAGGGGAGGAGTAGCGGTGAAATCCGACGCTAGGCAATAGACGCTGTCCACTTCCGTTCAGCCAGACTATTGTCGCACTGGTACGTGTCTTGTTTTTTTTGTTCCTCGTGACGTGTATACCTACAATACCTCCAGCGCCTCTGAGCCCCTGTGACGCTTTTATTGTGGAAAAACGGAATGCCCCGACACAATTTACAAGCGTAATTTGCCTGCGTTCCCGTGAGGATATAGCCAAGAATACCATCTGGGTTTGTTTATCATCGTGGGGCCTTTCTTGATCAGCTGGCACAGGGCCAGGGTGACGACGACGAAGATGATGCCGGAGGAAGGCGGGTACACGGCGGGTGTAGCTCCGCCTCGCGTTGTGGCGTGCGGTCTCAGGAGGGGGACGAACCCCAACCACCCCCACCTCCGCCGCCGCCGCCGCCGCCACGGTCATAACGGTGACTCGTTGCCCTTACCTGCCTCCAGGACGTTGCCATAAAACTGACATCTCTGGCCTTTCCTGCATGCTAGTTTGTGTCTGCCATGGCTCCCGGCATGCCCTCGCAATTCTCTGTCTGGGAAGCGGATGAATAAAAGATGAAGGGCGGTAATAAGAGGGCGTCTGTGCCAAAGCAAACAATGCTATTTTTGTGTGACAACTGTCTTCAAAAAGGGGAATGTGTGCGTGTGCGTTGCCCGCTCTCTCTATTAGCTTCGGTAGCACAGAGGAACATTGCACTTCCCCCAAGCTGTCAACAGGGGGCAGTGGACGTAGCCAAAAACGACATGGCGCAACTCAGATGACTTGGAAATATTTGGATTGATTGCTTTCTCGACTAGCAATTACATTATTAACAACGATGTGGCGGAACACTCGGACACATGATTATCATCCGATTTCAGAGTTCTGTGTTTGGGATTTTGAATACTAATGGCTTAGATTAATAAATAGAAAGGTTCTTTCTTCTATGGCAGAAATTGTATCCCTTTGGTCCAAATAAGTTCCTAAACTTATCAGCATGCGATGATGGACATCTTTCCACGGTGTCCAAAACACTGACAGGTGATGGCTTGTGAAAGACCAAGAAATGACATGTGTGTATATATATAGGCACAATATGCTGGGATTAGTAGATGTAGTTCTTATGAATTATTTATTATGACTGCCTCAGTGATGTCTTGCTCACTCTCAGGAAGGGGATCTGCTCCGACACAACGCCAGAGATATTATGAAGAATGTCAACCAAAATTCACAATTCTGGCTGCAAGCAAAAGGATTTACTCCACCTAGATTAGTGGTGTACAAACAACAGCAAGGCGTTGGGGTAATTTCCGTTGGCCTGTGGCCAGGAATTGATTTTGTTGTTGTTGTTGATGTTGTCGCCTTCATGTTGTGTTCTTTTCTGTGAGCTTGGAGTGTGTGGTGCAGAAAGCGGGATTCCCAAATACACGTGTGTTCGTTGGAGGCAAACAATGAGAGCCAATTTCAGCCCATTGCCGACACTGTATTGATTGCGTCAATTGGCTACGCTCACGGCCCTAATTAGTTTGTGACTGAGGCTTAAAATGGAATTGGCAAGCTTGCTGAATTTTTAATCTTTGCTTCATTTGGGGGGAATTTGTGCTGTTTGTCTAGCTATTACGAGGTGGCTGGCTTGCTCCACGTGTTTGTTACTTAGGTGGGGTTTTCATTCTGCTTTATTCGAGGACATACATATCCATGTTAAATACCAGCATACAAAATCAGTACAACGAAACAGGAGTTGTATGCAAGCCATCCTAGCTGTATTGGTCACATTTCTACTATACATGTCCGCCCACGGGCTGTGCTCTTCCTCCCCCATGCGCTCAGTGCCTGGCTGCACCCCTTCCCCTCGCTCTTATTCAATCTAAAGTCATCATCATTCGTACATGTTTAGAGTAAGGGGTTCTATGCACAAAGTCTTTAGTGAATGCCAGGTGAGGTGTCTCTCAAGGAGGTTTTTTTCTTTCTATTCTCATCATGGGAACGATAAATTAAGAGAAATTTTGGAGCCGGCATACAGCAGAGCCCCCTCCACCAGGCAGCTCTGGCACACCTGCGTAGGCAGTGCAGCAGGTTGATGCAGTTGATGTATCATTCATTTGATGTTCCCCGGACTGGATGCAGCTGAGTCATGCGGCTCAGGTGGCCCGGATTGAGGGTGTCATTTACACTTCAATTCTTCACCATGGAAGAAAAAATAAATGGAATGAAATGAGGAAAAAACCACAACAACAACACTTCTTGGTTGGTGACCTATCAACAGGTTAGCTTTAGCAATTTGCAGCGACCCAGGGGGCTGATTGCGATAGAAGCGGCGTTACAGGCGTCACATT